>JACEGR010000299.1:0-310735 GCA_014170235.1 Listronotus bonariensis
GGGTTGTTCATTTAACCTTAGACAGGCAAATAACCAGAAAACGGCGCATATTAGAAGAAAATGTTTCTTGTAAGAATTGTTTGAAATAAAGGGGAAAATTTAATGGTATTATTGGTTTGTGACCTTGTCAACTTTGTTTTTCAAAGGGAACTCCAATTTTTTTATTTAGAATCTTACTCTACATACAAAAATTAGCAACTTTCATATAAAACTTTTTAAAATTCGATTTCAATTTTAAAAGATATGTTACAAAATAAATTTTAAGAACCCATTTTTTAATATAGTACAAAAAATATTTATTTTTATCAAAAAGTATTTTTTAACAAAAAATGTATTACCAGTGTCGTCCATGAGGGGTTAAGGGTAAATATTTTTTAATATTTTAATAATAAGCCACTGCAAATAGCTTTTAAAATTATTATTCAGTTTGTAACAAATTTGATCACTTGACTTTTTTTATTTGATGCACGGTTTTCGCGTAAATAAATAAAACCCATTTTCGACATTGTCAAATCCCAATATAATTAAAGAATAAAAGATCGAAGGTAATTTTTACTGTAGAATTTGATATTATCCATACAAAATGACCGTGCCAAGTAGTGGTTTTTATTTATTTACGCAAAAACCGTGCATCAAATAAAGAAGTCAAGAGGTCAAATGTGTATCAAACCCAATGTGAATTTAAAAAATTATTTTTATTAAAAAAAAGCGGCGTACCATTTTTTTATTAAAAAATATCTACCTTAAACCCCTCATGGACGACACTGGTAATAAGTAATTTTTTTCTTGTATGCCAAAAAATGTGTTTTAGTGCATAGAAGGCGTCCGCCAAATTTTTAAAAAATATCATAATTGGTATAAAAGGTTTTATAAAAAAATATTAATTTTTTAAAATTTTTAACACCCTAGTTCGTAAACTAAGACGTTTAGGACAAATTTTTATATAAAGTTTTTTATATTTTTAGTGTAGAATTACCCCTTAAAGTTTGTTGGATAAGTTGTAAAACACCCTGTATACGGTCTTTCAATAAGAGCGATAGCATTTCAAATAGAAATTTCTCGGTTTCCAATCCATGAAGTGAGTTCGTTTAAGAAATTGTTAGCAGAGCGAGCAGATGCAGAGAAAAAGTCACGTCTCTTTGAAGCTAACAGAGCTGATAGCAGTTACCGAACGCGTTCTAAAATATTTGACAGTTCGACCTACTTGCGAATGAATGGCCATTTACGTGATCTGTCATATCTTCGGGATTAATGCAAACAAATTCGCAAATTTTACAAGAATACAGTAAACAATCAACTAAATCTTCTGATTCCATGTCTTTTTTGAAAAAATGACAATATTTTGAAATTTCTCGTTTTCCAACCTATAAATGTGCCTGATTTTGCGTTTTCTATTTTTAATATAAAAATTTTTAGATCTGTCCACTCGACGATTTGACTTGAGGCGATCCGAGCGAGCTCCGAGCATTCAGATCTTCAATTATCGAACACAGAGCAGATCTAGTCAAGTTTACAGATGTACTAAACGAACGGAAAATTTGACAGTCGGGCGTTTCGAGGTAACAGATTAGTAATAAACAAACTCACTTAAATACATGTTTAATTTCTAGGTGTTACTATATTCAGTATAGTAGTAAGGTTAGGTTAGAAGTAATAAAAAAATATTATCAAGTGATAGCTCAGTTGTGACCACTTAATGTTTATTTACTCAAAAATTGGGTTGGCATCACCGGTACTCTGCGCAGGTTATTCGCCGCACTGTCAAAAAGTTTGTGAATGAGTTTTTACGTAAAATTAACTCATGTTCAAACTTTTCCACATTGCGACGGACAACCTACGCAGAGTACCGATGATGGCAACCCAGCTATCACTTTGGTAATATTTTTTTATTACCAACCGATCGAGAGGAGTCAGACGCTGCATCATAAAACTGCATATTATACTATAGTATATTACATTACAAGTGTGGAAACTGACTAATTTCACACGAGTGGGAATACTGTAGCACGAGGCGTTAGCCGAGTGCGACAAACCCTCGAATGTAAGAAAGTCATTTTCACACGAGTATTGTATTTTTCCTACGACCACAAATTATTCACCAAAAAAAAAAAAATTAAAGTTTTACATCGAAAATCACCTACCTACATATTATATAACTTTTAGCATTTTGGAATTTAAAAAGGCCCTCACTTAATAAAAATTGTATGGTTTTGTTAGGTAATAACGGTAATAATTTAATACGGTTTTCTGCTATTTTAAGGTTTTTTTTAAATTATTGATACTTACATATTTTAGACACTTTTCTAAATAAAATCCATAGCATATCCAAAATATTCCGTTTTTTTTAAATATCAGTAAACAAACTTACGGGACCGGGGAGTGAAAAGGGGTGCTGGGTGGGGTAAAATTGGTAAAACGAGTTAATGAAACTGAACAACACATGTAAAATTAAGTAAAAATTACATTTTTTCCTTATATTTTTGAGAACAAATATAAAAATATAAAAATTGCAAATGCATAACCTAAAGTCCTAAAAGTAAAAAAAAAACGACTACTAAACGTCAGTTATACCATGCAAAATATGGAAATCATTTGGCAACGTCGGAAGGGTCTGATTCTATTTATGAATGGATAAAAGAAAGTGGATTCATAAAGTGTGTATTAGCCTCAGGTTTAATTAAGGAATTAAAAAATATATATTTAACTAGTTGTTTAAGTACACGAAGACAGAGAGAAAGGAATTTGATCTATAGGAGTTTTTCTCTGGCGCTTTAGGTCGAACGGTCAAGCGGTAAGGCTGCCTCCATAAAGTGCGTGCCCAAAGGTAGGAGGAAGATTTTTAATTTGATCTACTTACCTGACAACACTGTGCCACTGAGCGAGCAGTCAGTGAAAGTTGTTTTTGTGGTTATGTCTATTTTTGTTTATGTTTTTATTTTTCGGAAATTTTATTATTACGCTTTTTAATATTAGAAGAAAGCTTATATGTGTAGTAACTTAACGTTAATAAGATGATTTTCGCTAATTTGGGTTATACTGTTTAAGGTAAGTAAAAGTTTTTTTTCACTAACAATAAATATGTCACTTGCAAAACCAATAGCAGTTTTTAGAATGACATCATACTTTGCAACACTAGTGCTGTAAAGTACTTTGCAACACTAGTGTGATATAACGTATTTTCTATGCATGAAACCAGTGTGCTATTTGCTATTTTCACAAGTGGTCGTAGGAAAAATATAATTACACCTAGAAATTAAAAATATAGGAATTAGAAACCGAGAAATCTCTATTTGATATACTATTCCTCATATTAAAAAGCCCGATAAAATATGTTTAATTAATAACATTATTAAGCACATATTCTTTATCGGCTTGATACTAAGAAACGAATTTAAATCACCATATATTTTGATTCTGTAAACGTATGCTACCAAGGAGTAAAAAACAAAATTAGAAAATTAGCGTAAGAGTTCAGTTACCCACAAAATTAGGTTTACCCTTAATTAACTGTAATTTAAAAAAATGGTCGTTCGAACACAACATTATTCCAACTTAATGTTGCAGATGTAAAATAATTACGCCTATTATATGCCGTTCGTGCTAATTTAATAATCCCTATAAAGTGTGTTAAGCGTAAAATATATTAGATTAGAGCTTTAGAGCATGAGCTTATAAAATAGTTTGAGACAAATTAAAATTAATTTAAACATAGGTTTCGGTCTGGTTTTCTAAACTCATCTTCCCTGTCACCGAAGTGTTGCTGGCGTTATAAGATTACAATTATTTGAGTACACATATTAAATCTTATATGAAATTCTCGGTTTGGATATATCAGGTTAGAGTGGCTGAAAATAGAGACATTTTGCACCCCTTATTTTGCAATTCCGTTGTGGTTAACGTTATTCTGAGATTGCGCAGTAACGCAAACATGATCCGTTATCGTTATTAACCATACCGGACTCCTTTAATTACGGATGAATACCGAAGAGCTTATCGTTATCGTTATCGTTATTGTTAAACTGCGTGGTTGCCGGATTGTAAAAATTTTAATATCAATTATTTGGTTAAAATTTTAATGCCGTATTAATTAAAATATCATTTTTACCTAGGCTCTAATTAGCGAAAAATCTATAGCAGTAATAAAAATCAAATAGTGTTAAGAAATTAAAACGGACTTGCACTTTTACGGATATTCTAAATCAGTAATTAATTTATATGTTACAATCTGGCACACTTGCTTTTTATTATACTACCAAACCTAACCTTACTTTTTGTGTTTTGCTTATACTGTATTGTTTGCATCTACTTTAAAAAACGAAATCATCAAGAGAAGTGTTTGCATATATTTAAATATGAATTTATATCTTATGAAGAATAAAAGTAAATACTGATTGTTCGTTAACTTTAAAATGGGCGAACCACAGGCAAAAGTAAGGTTATGTATCTAAAGCTCAGACGCAAGATATATTTCTTAAAAGAGACTGCCAAAATCTCTGTCTAAAACTGCTGCCGTAATCGTTATGTTTAATAACAATAACCATAAGGAGGCCAAAAACGTCTGTTATTTTAAGAGGTGCAAAATGTCTCTAATATGTGAAAATTTTGCATTAAAATCATAATATGTAGGAAAGAGCATTTATGCAAGTTGCATATTTTGTATTATTTGCTTATTTTATGCAAAAAAATCTGTTTTTGCATGTTTTATAAAAAGCAGAACATTAAATGCAAATTATACACAAAAATATTTACCAAGACCAGATATACAGGGTGATTCAAAAATCCATCACGAAACCTAAGGGGGTATAAAAAAATTATTTTATTTAACACACCGTATTTTAAAAACTAAGACGTTTAGGACATATGTTTATATAAAGTTTTCTTTCTATTTTCTGTTGTAGAATCGCCCCGTAAAGTTTGTCGGTTAAGTTACTGGACACCCTGTATGTATGTAGGTAATTTAATTAAAATTGATTAAAACTTTGATGTCTATTGGCGCCTAAACGGTGAGGTTTATCGACTTTAATAAAGAGCACCTTATTTTTTAAGTTTTTGATTGTCTATAAATGGCGCCCCCAGCTTTGCGATATTTGTCAAAATACAAAATTTATGATGTAAATAAATTTTAGGTTTTAGGTAAAGTGCCCTCTGGCGGTATTAAAAAGTACTTTTGTCTTAAAATTTTAGTATCTGCAAACCTTAATTTGTGTGCCAAATATCAACTGGATTGATTAAAAAATAAATGCAATATGGCGAAAAAACCAAAATAAAAATTGAACTTTGACTGCTTGCAACTCAAAAACGAATGATATTTTGAAAAAATATATATATGAAGCTCTACCCTTATTTTGTCAAGTAGAATCACCCCTTAAGTTTCGTGATCGATTTTTAAATCACCCTGTATTTCTCGGACAAAGGTATACCTACCAAGCTAATTAACTTAGGTACTTTGCTGTATTGTCCCAGAACGTAATACATGACTACTTAAGTTCGCACCATATGAAAAACTTGTTCAATATTAATTTTACAAAAAAAGTATTCTCTGTAAAAAGTTTTGCATGATCTAGAACCTAAACTGCAATCATTCATTTTTTTGCAGTGGTATACGAGGTATGTTATGAAATGTGAATTTTGCTTAAAAGGGAAGTAGCCTTATTTTTTATAATATTAAAAGAAAAGATGTTTAGGATTTATTATACTTTTTACATATACAAATTGGTTCATTTTAAAAAAGAACTTTTTTTGTGATAACTAGCGTTTCAATGACTTGTTGTTGTTTAAACAGTTTTTAAGCTTTCTTTCCATAATATATTGAAGTAAATAAGTATGTATGTGTAGATACAAGTTTACTAGGTAGTTTAAAATATGCCCCAATCACGTCTGTTGATGTAGAACAAAGCTTTTCTATTTACAAATACAGGGTGTTCATTTGAAAACTTTCAACTCAAGTTATCTTCGAAACGAGACAGATTTAAAAAATCGCCGAAACACATCAAGATATTTATTGAGGAGGAACGTTTTTACAAAAAATTGGACGGCGCCTCTTTAACCCCTTAACCACCAGGGCCACCACCCCAAAACTCTTAAATGAGAAGGCAGGTCGAGTGATACATCATTTTAAAGCTCCTGACGAGTACTTTATAACCCTAGAATATAAAGTCAATATCTTCACCTATTACAAAATGGCGGTACTTTAAAAATTACCTAAATACCTGATTTGGATGGTCATATTTCCGAAACTAATAAAGTTAGATGTACTTAATGTGGTATTTTTTAAAGCTCATTTAAAGATCTTTTTAATGGTAAAATAATATACAGGGTTCTTAAATAAAAATATGTACTTTTTCTTCTACCCTGTATATTACTACCAGTATCACCATCGTTTAAACTTGTTTCCGTTGACTTCTAACCTTTACTTGATATTCCTATTGTGCTGTGTTGCCAGATTTCCTTCTTCACGGCTCATAAGTTTAAGAAGGCTGTGCCTCAACAAATAAATAGCACATAACAAATTGACAGCACAAGTTAAGCAAAACCGTTTAATAATAAAAAAACGGTTTTAGTGTCGCAAATTAATAATAAGCCTCTTGAGCAACCGAAACACATTTCACCTAATTTTGTTTAATCTTAATCTCCCTCGTTGTTCATTAAAATTTGTAATTTTTCACCAGATTTTTCCGCTTCACGTTAAATAAAAATTTTCTTTAAGACGAAACTTGCCTAATTAAACCTCAAATAGAAATATTCCTTGCAATTTCCTTGACGAATATCTTAAGTAAATTTTTATTTTATAATTTTTCGTGTAGTTTAGTACTGTCGGGTAATTTAATAAAGTATACACTCCTTGACAAAATTAACGTAACCACTTATTAAATCATACAAAGGGTGTTAAGTATGTTAAAAAAGAATTTTAAAGACAGATTTTACTATTAAAAGTATGATAAATATAGGGTGTCCGGAAATAACGCGTCAGGATTTTGTCGGAACTTTTATACAATTTTTTTGAAAACTCAAATTTTCGAAGATACAGAACGTTGAAAAAAATGGTTTTTGTTAACTTTTTTCTATTGTACTGATTTTTGCCAAGTTTTTATACATATCACCACAAAATAGCTTGCTTAGTATCTTCTTTGATATGACTAATGATTTTTTGAATTCACCCTATTAATTTGACGCCAGCAGTCAATGCCAAAGGGCCTAAACGGCCCTTCACTTTATTAAAAAAATAGAACTTTTTAGTTTCAAATATGTTATAAATTTGGATACAAAATTATTAAAAAGCATCAAAATATCTTTTAAAAAGATCCCCTTGTTACACTAACTTAAAATGAACGGTTTCCGAGAAAAACGACATACAATTACGTATGTTTAATTAAAAATTATAAATTTTTAAAATTAACAAAGCAAGCCTTATTTAAAAAGTTTTTTTTATCTTTGGACAATCCACGAAGGCTGAAAGCCTAAATACTAACGTACCGTGGGTGTCTTAAGCAGGGTAAGAGGAAGTTTGTTAACACGGGACTTAAAAACTTGAAGATTTGGGGGAAGGAAAGACCTCCGCTGGCAGCAAGTTCCACAGTCTAGAAACTCTAGGGATAAAAGAACGAACGAAATGGGAAGTTCGGGGCTTCCCCAATTGAACTGTATGGGGATGCATACGCGCGGCACCACGAGTTTCTCTGTTGGGAACTGCAAGAAGAGCGACTATACTGGACAATTCGTCGGAGTAAAATCCGTAAAAGTATCTATAGAAGGGCGATAGATCTCCCACAGCTCGACGATGATCAAGAGTCAAGAAGTCTTTGAGCAAGTAAAGGATCATTAATAAGACGAACAGCCCTTTTTTGAATGGCATCAAGAATGCTGAGGGTTGTAGGGGATGCCATTCCCCAGACATGAGAACAATATTCCAGAGAGGGTCGAATTTGGGACACATACAAAGTGTATAAATTGGAAGGAGAAAAATACTTTTTGGCTCGGAAAAGAAATCCAAGCTTTTTGAAGCCGCGGTGGCTATAGATACAATGTGTTTATGCCAGTTAAGGTTATTCTCAAATGTGATGCCCACAAGGTTAAATGTGTCCCCGCTCTGCAAAACCTGGCCACTCATAAGCAAAGGATGAGTGTTTGATAATTTTTTCGCGACAAGGAACATGACTGTGTTTTGGATGCATTAAATTGAACGAGATTTTTGGCGCCCCAATCCAATATCAAATTGAGATCCTGTGAAAATTCTTGTATTGTTTTTATTATACTTACCGAAAAAAAATGTAAATTTTAACGTGTAGGGACTGAAAAATTTATTTTATACTTATAAAAAAAATAATTTATCCGCTGTCACCTATTGGGACATGTGTAATATTCAGTAATATTTTTTTATTTGACATAAGTAGGTTCTATAGTACACACAATAATGTTTTTTCCATGACAGGAAAAAATTAACATTTTATCTTTGTTGACACGTAATAAAATGTGTCTTTTCATAAAATTACTTTTGTCCCAGGAAAAAAGTGATACTTTTTTAGGGGTTTATGTACATACACGTAAGTAAAGGTGGATAATAAATTTAAAAATATATTATTATATAAAACTTACATTTCCTTTATATTAAAAGTTTAGTTACACGTTTTCTAACTACTAAAATATCGCACTAAGTTTCAAATTTTATATTTAAATTTGTTAAATTACAGTTTTACAAAAATATATTTATTAATTACCTATAAAGGGATTTTTATACAACTAACTATAATGCTCACATCAATAATTTTCTTGAATTGGAGATATGCTCTATATTGGTTAGGCGGATTCATTTATTGAATGGTCTTCTTGTTGATTACACGCCTGGAAAGAATGGGACCGCTTAAAAATAAAAAATCACCCCATAATGGTTAAAAAGGGAGTTGTAAAAAGTCTATTTGATAGAATTAAAGTCATTTGTTCTAATCAAAATATAAACAACGAAAACGATTATTTAAAAGATATTTTAATTCAAAATAATTATCCTCTTGATTTTATAAATAATTGTTTTCTTGAATTTGAAAATCCAAATATAAGACAAAATCAAAATAGGCCTATTACAAATTTATTTTTACCATACAATCTCGGACTATCAAATAAAATTCGACGAATAGGAAATAAATTTAATATTCGCACAATCTTTAAAACACAAAACACCATAAGATCTCAATTAACAAAAACAAAACCATACAACTTAAATGAAAATACAAAAATGTCATTTATAAAATACCTTGCGAATGTGATAAGTCTTATATAGGTGAAACTTGTAGACCATTAGCTAAACGCATAAAAGAACACAGATCATACATTAAAAACACAGAATTTCATAAATCAAAAATCTGCCAACACGCATTTGATAACAATCATAAAATAAACTGGGATGCTTCGAGCATTTTAGCGAAGGAAACCTGTTCTAAAAAACGCAAAATCAAAGAAAGTGCGTATATATTATTAAATAAAGATAATTGTGTAGCATCAATTTCAGTTAATTTAAATAACACTTGGTTGCCTTTGCTCGATACTGAAGTATCTTCAGGAAAACTAAAAATGAACTAACTTATTACCTTTTTTGTATTACAAATAATAAATACACCAGTTACTTATGTCACTCATAACACATATGTCAAACTATTTTCAGTTTGAGATACAAAAATAATCTAAATTTTAATCATTTTTAATTTAAATATTAGTTAATATTTTATTTTTATTTTTAACATAATTTTTAATCTTGACAACGGTGGCAGACTTGCCACCGAAACGTCGTCTTTAATTAGAATTTTTTGGGTTTTTTGGGGGTTTTTCTTTTATTTTGTTTCAGGCGATCGGCCAGTTCATAGGGGTCAATAGGGCTGAACAGGGTCAGCTCGTATACCCCGGGACCAGGACCGAAGCGGTCCCATTCTTTCCAGGCGTGTACTCAACAAGAAGACCATCCAATAATTTTCTTAATCTGATACATTGTAATAATTTCTTTTTTGTACGACTGTTAAAAAAATGGATACAATGTTAATGTAATTTTAAAAAGGTAATATGGCTCATTACCCACGGCAATTACTCACGCTCATTACTCACATCCATTACCTATGGCGGTCATAAGTACTTTAAAAGTGCATAAATACTATAATTTGTATATGTTTTCGACAACCTTGTATTCTAAATATGACTCTTCAGCGAAAGTTACTATTTTAATATCCCATATAGGTATAAAAATTCTAATAGGTACCTAAAATTAACTTATAATAAAAATTAGTCACATTCGATAAAAATTTAGCAGTAGGCTAATATATCTCGTTTGCCATGGTTTACAAATAGTCTGTTACAATTCAGAAACATTAAATTTATTGTTTGTATTATTAAGAAAGTTGTATAAAATTGTTTTCCAGTGATATATCAACAGTCGTAGAAAAAGTATAGTATGCAACTTGCACGCAATACTCATTTCCCTCTCATATGATTTACAGCACTTGTGCTCATCGTGCTGCAAAAGTCATACTCATGGCAAATGAGAATGATTCCGTGCTCATCCCATTATATCTACTGTTGGAATAAGTCTCTTGAGTTTCTAGGTGAGTCCCAGATCGTTGCTCTTGATATATCCAAAGCTTTTGACCAGGTCTGGCATGCCGCACTTCTTAATAAACTTCCCTGCTATGGTCTTTCAACTAAACTCTGTACTTGGCTCTCTAGTTATCTATCTGATCGACGTATATCAGTTATTGTGGACGGCCATTCTTCAAGCTTTCACCAAGTAAATGCTGGAGTCCTTCAGGGCTAAGTTTTGGCACCAACATTGTTTCTTTTTCACATTAACGACCTTCTCTCGTCCACAACTAATTCTATTCATAGTTTCGCTGACGATAGTACCCTTCACTCCAGTTTTCAGGCTCCTAAAACCATCACTAAACCTGACTTGGAAAACAAACGCAGAGCGATGCAGATATCTCTTTTGCAGGAGCTTAATTTAATATTGGATTGGGGCGCCAAAACTTTCGTCCATTTTAACGCATCCAAAACACAATCATGTTCCTTGTCGCGAAAAGAGTCATCAAATACTTATCCTCTAATTATGAGCGGCCAAGTTTTACAGAGCAAAGACACCTTTAATCTGGTGGGCGTCACATTTGAAAGTAACCTTAATTGGCATAAACACATTGTATATATAGCCGCGGCATCTTCAAAAAGCTTGGATTTCTCTTTCGAACCAAAAAGTATTTTTCCGCTTCTAATTTATACACTTTATATGTGTCCCAAATCCGAACCCCCTTGGAATATTGTTCTCATATTTGGGGCATGGCGTCCCCCACAACCCTAAGCATTCTTGATTCTATTCAAAGAAGAGTTATTTGTCTCATTAATGATCCTTCACTTACAGAAATGCTTCTTTTGCCCATCGTCGGGCTGTAGGGGATTTATCGCTTTTTTATAGGAACTTCCATTGCTTCTGCTCTGAAGAATTGTCCAGTATAGTTCCTCCACTCACGGTTTCCAACAGAGAAACTCGTGGTTCCGCGCGTATGCATCCCTATACGGTCCAACTGGACAGATAGATAGATAGATAGATAGAATATATTACCTTAAAATGCACAATAGGTACAAAGTGGTCGTCAATATAAATAAATATAAATATAAATACTAAAAAAATTACATAGATATACACAAATATACATAGACACATAAATATATAAAATATAATTGTAAAAAACACACAAAAAAAAGAATACAAATGAACAGAAACCTTATCTATAAATAATTACTATAAATAAAGTTAAAATTTTGTACAAATATATACATATAAAAGAATATTAAAATTGTCAAATCAAAACACAAGCAAAATAACTAAGTCTAATGTCGCATATACTCTGCAACCGAGTAAAATGCCTTGTCAATAAGAAATTGCCTAACGGCATTCTTGAATTTACCACCATGCATATTTCTAAAATCTCTTGAAAGCTTGTTGTAGAGAGTAAGACAACCGTAAAAAGGAGAGTTTTCGAAAAAGGAGGTCCTGTGTAAAGGAACATCTATAATAGTCCTGTTTCTAGTGCTGTAATGATTTAACTCTCCGAGTCTCCTAAATCCTAAAACAGGCCCCGAACTTCCCACTTTGTTCGTTCTTTTATCCCCAGAGTTTCTAGATTGTGGAACCTGCTGCCCGCGGAGGTCTTTCCTTCCCCCCAAATCTTCAAGTATTTAAGTCCCGTGTCAACAAAATCCCTCTTACCTCGCTTAAGGCACCCACGGTACGTTAGTATTTAGGCTTTTAGCCTTCGTGGTTTGTCCAAAGATTAACAAAAAAAAATTTATAGATACTTTTTAACATTAGAACTTTGTTTTTTCCGCCACAGAAAAAAAAATGTATTAAAGACGAAAAATCTCTAGCTTTTAGGTCTAGGTTTTTGTCTCCCTTCGCTTTACGTCGGGCATCAAGCTAAAATCTAGAGCTTTTTTTCCTTTGTCTAATATATAACTTTCGTTTTAAAGATTATTAAAAAAAAAGACATTTTTTAAAAATATTTTCCTAATTGTAGACTTTTGATTCAACCTGTATACAACAAACCACCATTTATTTAAAACAAGAAATCACTTCCTGAAATTGTTTGTATTTGTTTTAAAACACCCTGTATTAAATCCCACAAAAGAAATCGAGGAATGGGGAGTGGTGGAAGGGAGGGGGAAGTATCAACATCCTATGTTATCCGGTATAAAAAATTAAAATAAAAAATAAGTATTAAATAAATATTTTTGACTTTATTAAATTTTAAACATCGAAATATTTTGGCCTCAAACAAAAATATTAACTACATCAGCTAGTAGCCTAATCAGTCACATACACCAAACAGTTTGAAATTCGAACTCGATCGAAGAGAGTTAGAGGCACATTATGTCATTAACTAAGTAAAACTTTATTTTCCAAGCCAAAGGGGGTTTCAAACAGGGTTCTCCAACAAGGGGAATAATTTTGCTAAGTGCTTTAGAGGGCTAACGACGCAATTTGATTGACAAATTTGATATTAGGCTCACAAGATTTAGATTTTACAGATAAACCAGAAAATTTATGATAACATATCTATAGACTGTCCACAAAAAGGGTTTACAAGAGGACAAATGAATTAAAATTGTAAATTTTTGGCAAAAAGTTACTCTTGATAAAAAATGTTTGCTTATAAAATAGTAATTTATACAAGGTGATTCAAAAATCGATCACGAAACTTACGGGGGTGATTCTACTTGACAAAATAAGGGTAGAGCTTCATATATTTTTTTTTCAAAATATCGTTTTTGAGTTACAAGTCGTCAAAGTTCTTTTTTTTCGCCATATTGCACTTATTTTTTAACCAATCCAGTTGATATTTGGCACACAAATCGAGCTTTGCAGATTCTAAAATTATAAGACAAAAGTACCTTTTTAAATACCGCCAGAGGGCATTTTATCTAAAACTTAAAATTTATTTACATCATAACTTATTTTGACAGATATCGCAAACATTATTTGGAAAAGAAAAAAGATTTATTGCAAGTTGCCTTATTAAGCTCGGGAATTATTAATACCGGCCTTATTTAAATAGTGCTTGTAGCCATAATTTAGAGTTATTGCAAATCATGACAGTACCATTAACCTAAAAAAAAATGGGAAGAAAATTTTAGTACTTTTTCTTTATTGTTTTATGTTGTAGGGTTTTGTTTAACACAATTACAGAAATACATTTAAAAAGCAAGGTTTTAAGTATTTTTACTTTTAAAAACTTTTCGATTTTATGATCGGCAGCCGTTCGGTTAGACGAACAGTTCCGAAGTTAAAATAAGACCAAAATAAGGCACGACCTAAAGCCATGCATCTGCGCAAGCTCAGATGTCAAAATAGGGCCGGTATTATTAGTGCCTGGCCTTTATTTCACTCTGCAATAATTCTCTATTAGCATTTTGAATGAGTTTATTACAGAGGAAACGATTGTGACCAAGGAATTTTTGCCAAATTATGAAGTTCAATAATATTTTGTTTCATAATTTTTCTTCGATTACAAACTTTATTCTAAATAAATTATCCTAACGACATTTTGCTTAAAAATTAAAAATAAAGGTTTGCGAAATCTGTATCACACTTTGTAATAAGCAATTTTTTAATGAAAAATGACTTTTTTTCGAAAAATAATTTTTTGTTCCATTTGTTCACTTTAAACCCCATCCATGGTGGTCTGTAAAGCTAAGATACTTTTGGTTGCACAAAACAGTCCTAATTTTTTATCTCTTCGCAAATAAGTTGGTTTCGTTAAATTCCTCGAAAAATTATTTTTTTCGAAATGTGCTCCTCTAAAAAAAATTGTCATTTAAAATTTAATAGATAACCACCAAAATATCATTTTGCAAATAATTTTTATTCCTATTTTTCACCAGATACTTAAACTCTGCAATTTTTTTTCTGATATAATTTTATGTATTTAGATTACTTCGAATTTGATCATAGCCATCTAGATGTAACATATGTGACGATAGTACCCTTCACTTCAGTTTTCAGGTTCTCAAACCAATCTCTCAACCCGACTTGAAAAGCCAGGGAACGCAGGGCGATGCAGATATCTCTTTCACAGGATCTCAATTTAATATTGGATTGGGGCGCCAAAAATCTCTTTCAATTTAATGCATCCAAAACACAATCATGTTCCTTGTCGCAAAAAAAAATATCAAATACTCACACTTTGCTTTTGAGTGGCCAGGTTTTGCAGAGCCGGGGCGGGGCACATTCAACCATGTGGGCGTCACATTTAAGAATAACCTTAACTGGCATAAACACATTGTATCTATAACCACCGTTGCTTCAAGAAAGCTTAGATTTCTTTTCCGTGCCAAAAAGTATTTTGCTCCTTCCAATTTATACACTTTGTATGTGTCCCAAATTCGACCCTCTCTGGAATATTGTTCTCATGTCTGGGGAATGGCATCCCCTACAACCCTCAGCATTCTTAATGCCATTCAAAGAAAGAGCTGTTCGTCTTATTAATGATCCTTTACTTACTCAAAGTCTTCCTTCTCTTGCCCATCGTCGAGCTGTGGGAGATCTATCGCTCTTCTATAGATACTTTTACGGTTTCCGCTCCGACGAATTAACCAGTATAGTCCCTCCTCTTGCAGCTCCCATCAGAGAAACTCGTGGTACCGCACGTATGCATCCCTATACGGTCCAACTGGACAGGCCCCGAACTTTCCATTTCGTTCGTTCTTTTATCCCTAGAGTTTCTAGACTGTGGAACCTACCGCCAGCGGAGGTCTTTCCTTCTCCCCACACCTTCAAGTTTTTAAGTCCCGTGTTAACAAACTTCCTCTTATTTTGCTTAAGACACCAACGGTACGTTAGTATTTAGGCTTTCAGCCTTCGTGAATTGTCCAAAGATAAAAAAAAAACATGTGGCTCTAAAAAAAATTTGGTTGGCTTCAATACAAAAATGCTTTCATTTAAATGGCCATATCTCTTTTAATTATTAAGGTATCAAGACAATTAAAAAAAAGAAAATGTTAAGGAAAGGTGGAGCTAACACTTTATAGTAACTGTTGTTATTTACTGTTATCAATACATCCTACGGGGTGATAAATAAAAAAAAATAAAAAAATAATAAAAAATAATAATAAATTTTAATTGTCCTGCATGATATGCTGTTGAAAGGGAGGAATCTAATTTGTGATTATAAAATATCAGAAATGAGAAAGGGTATAATATATTTACAAAAGATATTCGTCCCAATTAATAGCAGATTATATAGGCCGTCTAAAAATTATTAATTTTTTTCAATTTTTTTTATCACCCCGTAGGATTTATTGGTAACAGTAAATAACAACGGTTACGATAAAGTTATAGCTCCACCTTTCCTTAACATCTTTGTATTGAAGCTTACGGAAGAAATCGGATATGCGATAATTCTTTTGAGGAGTGTATTTCCCCATTTTTCCAATCATTCTGCCTCACATATTCGACCAGATGTCCGACTGTTTCAAATTAAAAGATCAAAAGGTTTACTTTGAGAAAATACTTAATTTCGTTTTTATTTACTTTATCTTTCTGCTTAATTATAATATAATAAACAAAATAATTTTATCATTATTGCTTGCTAACGTATAAAAGAAATATGTCTAGGTTGTGATAATAAATTTTATTTACCTAGTAATACTACTTTTTAAAATTAAAGCATGTTAATCTAAAAATTTTAATTTTAACCCATTTTCGACACTTAATTAACATTTTTTTAACCTATAAATCATACTTTTTGGTTGTCAAAAACGATAAAACTTTAATAATTAGGAAACATTTATTTATTAAACATTGTTAGAAATAAATTAGAAAATGATGTCCATCTTGGCGAAAGAACAAAATTAAGCATAAACACTATTCTTGAACTTTTAACTTTTTGTGTCAAAACAACATATTTTCAATATAACACTGATTTTTATAAACAAACCTCTGGCATGGCTATGGGTTCACCTTTATCACCTTTATTAAGTAATATTTTTATGGAAAACTTTGAATCAAATTTTGTAGAAAATTATCAATATAAACCTTTAGTTTGGTGGAGATATATAGATGACATTTTTTCTATATACCAACATGACGAACACTGTTTAAATAATTTTTTAACAAACATTAATACACAAGAACCAACTATTAAGTTTACTTTAGAAAAAGAAAACAACTCATAACTACCATTTCTTGACATTTTAATAAAAATAAAAAGATTTACACAATTTTGAAACAAAAATCTGCAGAAAACCTACACATACAAATAGATAATTAAATTTTAACTCAAATCACCCAATAATGGTTAAAAAGGGAGTTGTAAAAAGTCTATTTGATAGAATTAAAGTCATTTGTTCTAATCAAAATATAAATATTGAAAAAGATTATTTAAAAAATATTTTAATTCAAAATAATTATCCTCTTGATTTTATAAATAATTGTTTCCTTGAATTTGAAACGCCAGTTATAGGACAAAATCAAAATAGACCTATTACAAATTTATTTTTACCATACATTCCCGGACTATCAAATAAAATTCAACGAATAGGGCATAAATTTAATATTCACACAATCTTTAAAACACAAAACACAATCAGATCTCCAATTAACAAAAACAAAACCATACAACTTAAATGAAAATACAAAAAATGTCATTTATAAAATATCTTGCGAATGCAGTAAGTTTTATATAGGTGAAACTTGTAGACCATTAGCCAAACGCATAAAAGAACACAGATCATACATTAAAAACACGCAAAAATCTGCCAACACGCATTTGATAACAATCATAGAATAAACTGGGATGCTTCGAGCATTTTAGCAAAGGAAACTTGTTCTAAAAAAACGCAAAATCAAAGAAAGTGCGTATATATTATTAAATAAAGATAATTGTGTAGCATCAATTTCAGTTAATTTAAATAACACTTGGTTGCCTTTGCTTGATACTGAAGTATCTTCAGGAAGACTAAAATTTAACTAACTATTCACCTTTTTTATAAAATAAACAATCAATACACCAGCAACCAGTTATCTATGTCACTATGACACTATAACCAAACAAACACGTTTTGACATTTAATGTCAAAGTTTTCAGAATATCATAGAAAAACATAAAAATTTTGAATTTTAAAACCTAAATAATAGTAAGTTTTTATTTTTATTATTTTTATTCCATTTGTCTTGACAACGGTGGCAGATTTGCCACCGAAACGTCGATTTTTAATTATCTTTTTACTTGTTTAAATTTTTTTGGTTTTTAGTACTTTTAATTTTATTTTGGCGTGTACCCAAATAAATACCATCCATTAAACATTTATTTATTATGCCTTGTTCAGACACGGCTAATAATTTAGTCGAGTAGCAAGTAATTAAGTATTTTCGTGCATGTGGACAGCTACTACACTAAACTACTTTCCTAATTTTACTGTCCCTGACGCACGAGAATACTTAAATACTCGCTACTTGACTAAATTACTAGCAGTATCTGAACAAGACATTTGTGTAATAAAAGGTAAATTTATATGTTATAAATAAAAATATTTATTACCCCAAACTTTTGAAATGTTTTTCTCATAGGCGAAATTTTTCCTTTGATCACTGTAAAGCAGCAAATATTTGTTAAACTTCTTTGAATACAAAAAAAGAAAAAATATTAGTACTAAAATAAAACTGTACCAAAAATATTTAAAAAAAAATGCACGTGCACCAAAAAATTTAACTTGATTTTGACTATTGCATTAACGCAACACCGGATGGAAGAATGACCTTTTTAGGCGAATGCAAACCACGTATCATTTTGTCAGGCTATTTGTGGTGTTAGTTTAGTGTGGCTGTGGCCTGTGAGTATCATATTTTTGGTGTATTTTAAAATAGCTAACCGGTATTTTACTTAAAAAGAAAAAGAAATTGCTCTGGAGCAATTGTTACGATTATAAGCAATCACCATAGCATCCAGCAAGTTGTTATGACAAAAGACATAACCGCAAGGACAATTAAAAATAATATTTCTGGTAGGGTAGGGCGGGGCTAGTTGAGCATAGAGGTAAGTTGGACAATTAAAATATCTCAAAAACTATCGACTATACACGCGAAAGCATCAAATAGCATAAAGACGGGGTTGCGCGAGGGGAACTCATTGTGCGACCACTAGTAAATGTATTCCGTCGTCAATCAGGTAAGTGTTAATCTTAAGTAAATTTATTACAGTTTTAATATGTATAAAGATTTTGGATGTAATTCTAACCGGTTTTCTAGTAAATTTACGTATTCTTTAAAATTTCAGGTTGGGATTAGTTGAGATACAGTTGCCCAACTAATCCCACGGTTTTAAGTATAAAATGTTTTTTTATTTTTTAGGATACGGACTTATAACAGTAAGACTTCTAGACTCTGCTCAAGATTTAAAAAAGGTGCAACCCGAACTTTCTACAAACAACAAAGAAAACGAGCTGACCTATCTAACTTATAAATTTTCTCTGGAAATAGTTCGACCATACCCAAAGGCTGGTCCAAGAAAAGGAGCCAAATCAAACAGAAGATAGAGAAAAGCTGCAATTTTAACAGATGCAGAAGGCATTACAAGAGAAGCAAAATAAAACGTTGAAGATGAATTGTTAGGTATTAAATTCAATAGTTAACCTAAGCTAGGTACGTTGCTGTTTTATTAATGAGATTTGTTGTTTTCTCACTGTAAGATTATAAATATAAAGGAAAATTGTCAAAATGTATTTTTATTGTAAACGTATCAATATTCAAGCCATAATTTGACTATACTTTCTAAGTGCTCCACTAGCCCCATACCCATGCTCAACTTACCTCACCTATGGGGTACGTTGGGCATACTTGACTATCTACATTAAAATAGATGTAGCTCCTAAATTCGACTTATTAGAAAGAAATTACTATGGACACTATTAATAAGGGATAAATTGCTAATCCATCAGTATGCATTATAAGCCATTAAGACTTATTTTTAAGGCGCTATAACCAATCAAGTGAAAAATTGCTTAACTAGCCCCATCCTATCCTACTTAACCTAATGCCATCAAATGCTTAAAGACACATACAAAAAGGGTGTGACCAATAAAAATAAAATGGCAAATTGTAATAGTTATTGCCGGAAAAAACGTTTTGACTAATTTTTTCCAAATGTAATGAAAAGCGTAGTAATAAATTGATGGTAATTCTGCAATATGGTAAACGTTAAATTTATTAATATAGAATTTGGAACATATATTTTGTACACCTTTAACAATATCTTGATATATTCGATTTGTCAGAAAAAGACGTTTTGCGGTCACCACTATATCTCTGCACTAAACTATCGAAAATGAAAAAACTAAAGAGATCTACTTTCATAATCTATAAATTAATCAAAGAAATAAGCAAGAAAAAAAGATAAAATGGCTGTTTTACAAACACAGAAATCGGTGTTCTGCTCGGGGATGCGGACCGAGCAACAACCATCCAAGTTATGGAATGAATGGTGTGTGAATGAGAAGGAGTAGGGGTCAAGGTACAATAAGCCTTCAGGCTGCAGTGCACCACCTAGGGGGCGGTCGTCGGACCTGGGTGGGATGACCCCGAAAGGGTGAAAAAAACACAGAAATCGATTTCGGGTCCCAAATTTAGGCCTTAAATTATTTATTTATCGCAGAAGAAAAACCCTTAATTAATTGCTAAAAAATATTCCTATACCGGGTGTTGCTCCGTCGAGCGGGACATAAGGAATCCCATGTAAATTTTGAAGTAGTCAAATATTGGCTCACCTAATTATTTTAGAAAAAAATGCTATTGGGACTTATTGAAAAGCACAGTAAGTTCCACCCAAAATGAAAATTTGAGCATTTTTCAACCAACCAGTAAAGAGTAAACTGCTTAATACTTCTGCAACGTGGTATCTCATTATGCACCCTGTACTCTAGAAATCAACAATAAAAACACCATATCGATTTATCAGTGACAATTTAGATCATTAATTTATAATGTCATTGCCAAAACTGAACAATTTTATACGGGAATTTCAAAAGAATCCTCGCATTTCATTTTAGTTTACAGCTAATTCCAACACATGCACTCCACAGTTACGCAAGACAATAAAACAATTTTTTCTACATTTAGAAGTCAATTTATGACGAAAATATCAGGATTTAATCAAATGCTCAAATATTCCTCCATTAACTGCCAGACAATAACCCAAACGATTATAAAACTCATTTCTTACGTTGGCTAGTTGGTACATCGATATTCTGGCACATTCAGCGGAAATAGCATTCCTTAGCTGGACTAAATTTTCATATTTTTTATTGGTAGCTTAGTTTTTAAATGTCCCCATAGAAAAAAATCGTTTGGCGAAAGATCACGTCGATTTTCTTCACATTTGCAATTATTGATTACTGTGCCTGTAGTTTCAAATTTTTTATCGTCCGTTCTATTGTCGATTTACTTATTATTGGCCTATTGGAAAAATAGGCTGCAAACATGTCCGCTACTCTTCGATAACTATTTCCCTGGTAAAACCATTTTATAATAGTGATTTTTCTTGATTTAAGTAGTTCATTATTTAAGAATGATGTTACATTAATCCGACAACTTGAGAGTAAGAGGTTAAATGATTTTTCTAGTATTTTATTATAAACTTCTAATAATACAAGGCGGGTAAGAAGATAGGAGATTCGTAACTTATTTTAGCATTTATCTCTTAGCTCGCGGACTGAGAAGAGCTGAAATTTGTACACTGGGTACAACTTTTCATGCTCTTTAAAAAATCCTAATTATATTTTCTTCTAAAATAATTAGGGGAGCCAATATTGGACCACTTCAAAATTTATATGGGATTCCCTATGTCCCGCCTCGACGGAGCAACACCCGGTATATAAATCGTGATTACCATCTTCGAAAACAATGTTTTGAGAAAAACGCGTTTAAAGCTTTAGGAAACCTATACACTTGGTAAAAAAATGTTATAAAAAGGCGGTTTACCTTCAAAGTTTTAGAGAATATACTTTAACACATGTGCACTCGAAATATCCTTAAAAAAATCGATTTTTTCAAAATCGCAAGTGAAAATAATGCATTTAGGACAAAGGTTTATTTTAACTTTTCAACTTAAAATCACTTACGGATTCACACCCTTGCGAATCAGCATCCCATTTTGAAAACTCAGTGCCGTGCCTACCGGGTGGTGTAAGTGGTGCAAGGCACCAGTGCTCAACGCTGAGGGGGCGAAAAATTGTGAAATAAAGGACGGTATTTAGGAAATAAACTGTTCGGAAACTCTTTGTTTGACCTCCGGACAGTGCGGACGTGCGTAGAGGACTACAAAGTTCTTCCCGGAGTGGCGGCTAGAGGTGTGGTACGAACGTTTTTTCCTTCGGGGATCAAGGAAAGATTCACGCTAAATTGACGGCATCTTTCTTCTGGATCTAAGCGCTGTGAGCGAAGATTTCTATAAGCTGATGGTGGTGAACACGAGGTATTTCTCAAATGGCGGGAAATAGATGGGCGTGCCATTGGAACTGTCAGTAATGAAAGTAAAGGTTATACGTAACACCAGTAGCAGATCTTGGTTTGACAGCCGACAATTTATGCATTGCATCGATTGTTGAATTATTTGTTTTCTTTTGAATTTCTGGGAGCTACGAGCTCGATTATTCAGATTTTCCGCCGACGAAGCCCTGGAAAGCATAGTCCGGAAGGGGGAGAGTGGTGGATTGGACCTGAAGGGACCAAAACCAAGAAAAAATAGAGAGAGAGAGAAACTGTTCGGAATCAAATACAGTGTAATTTTTAAAGTAGGACCTTTTTTTGGTCTTCAAAAATATTTACGAGAAAGGCAATGTGGAATGCTTAAATAAAAGACTCGGTATAATGTATTGTAAAAGTGGGAACTTTTTTTTGCTTCTATACCTTAATTTACATTTTCTTGTAGGGTCGGCCAATAATTTTTTACAACATGGCGCAAGTCGCCTTAGGAACAGCCATGCACTCCGTAAGATCCTGTAATAATAATTTTTAAACTGTTTATGTTTTAAAATTTAATGCCATACAATGTTACGTAACCCACCACAATGAAATAAACCATAACATTAGCAATAAAAAAGTTAATTTTGGGAATCCTATAAAAATGTTGTCTGGATTTAATTTAACGCTCTGAACATTTCCAGACACAAAGGGGAAATAACAATTATGTTTAACGCATCATCTTAAATTCTATTTTTATTTTAAATGAAATTACACTTACGAGCATAAACTTTGCAATTTCTAGTTCTTTACGTGCTGTATGTACATATGCAATAAAATTATAAAACTTATTGTTTAAAGTTGCATTTTTAATATTGTTTAGGGGTTGAAGCAATAAAAGGGATTTGATATTTATTTTTAAAGCATATTAAAGAAGTTTCTTTTGCTTAGAATAGCTATTTATGTATCAAGGGCGTTACTAGGAATATAATGTCCTGAAGGTCGAAAATAGCCCGAGGGCCTCTGGCCCGCGACGGCTAGATTTCGACCTGATGGGCATTATAGTCCAGTAAAGCCCGTGGTGCATACAATGCTTTATGTTTTACCCAAAAAGAGTTTTTCAATGACTAATTACAATATTTATTCGCAATATAAAAATAAGTTGCACCTGTACCTGTATAGTGTATACGTACCTAAGTAGATAATGACTGGTGTTAAGTTTGACTTTGATGTTTCTATCAGTTAGTCAGTTGGCATTTTTATTTAACGATTTGCTCAAAATGGAAGAAATTCCACAAAATATAAGAGTAAAGGCCATAAAAGCGACCGAAAATCTTTTGCTAGTTAAATCAAGGCAACAGTATGATCGGGAGTATGGCATATTTGGTATTTGGAAAGATGCGAACGCAATTCTTCAAATAACCGAAACCGTTTTAATGGCATATTTTCAGGAACTGGTAAGTTATTGCTTTTATTTTAATTCATATGTTTGTATAAACTTGATCTTTATTGTGAGAGAAATAAAATTGGATAAGCAATAAAATTTCCATATTAGCGCATTAGGGCATTATAATTGCCCTATTCCTAAGTCAAGTAAGGTATTTGAAAGGATTATTTCTATACACATTTTATATAATTTCAAAGATTTTATTATACCAGAACAACACATGACAAATTTCTTCTAGAAACTATGGATAGACAAATTCAGGTGGATGCCATATACCGGGTGTTGCTCCGTCGAGCGGGACATAGGGAAACCCATGTAAATTTTAAAGTGGTCCAATATTGGCTCCCCTAATTATTTTAGAAAAAAATAATATTAGGATTTTTTAAAGAGCACCAAAAGTTGAACCCAGTGTACAAATTTCAGCTCTTTTCAGTCCGCCAGCTAAGAGATAAATGCTAAAATAAGTTACGAATCTCCTATCTTCTTACGCGCCCTGTATTATTAGAAGTTTAAATAAACTACCAGAAAAATTATTTAACCTCTTACTCTCAAGTTGTCATCAATGTCACATCATTTTTAAATAATAGACTACTCAAATCATTCCAATAGGCCAATACCAAGTAAATCGACAATAGAATAGACGATAAAAAATTTGAAACTACAGGCACAGTAATCAATAATTGCAAATGTGAAGAAAATCGTTGTAAAAGAGGCAAATTGTACAAAACGAGAGGGATTTAGACGTGATACTTTGTGCAGAGGAGGCCGAAGGAAACATTAGCACAACTGGAGGACATTACTGAACAAGACCACACCACAATATCTCGAATTTTAAAAGATGTAAATACCACGCTTACAAGTACGAAAGATACCAAAAATTAAGAAACGGAGACGAGACGGAGACGGAGACGGAGACGGAGACGGAGACGGATACGACGACAAGAATTTTGCTTAGAGATGATGGAGGGACAAACAGTGTATGTTTTGTTAGATCTTCATATTTGTACATATGGAAACTGTGGTTTTTCTGTTTATGATTTAGCGGACACCCTATATAAAAATAACTTGTGCCTAACTTTATTCACATAGCCTTGAATTAAAGGAAAACTACCTGGTACACAGAACATATACCGTGGCAATTTCCACCGTAGAAAAACAATTAATTAAAATATATACATATAAAATACCTTAAATAAGCAAGTAATAATATCAATAATCAAGATATAAAATTGGCTTGTTGATTTGTCCGTCCAGAGCGGCTGTACAGCCGATTAGACTAATAAATAACATAGTAAATTTTTATGAGCGGCCATCAGATTGGATTTTATTGTATCTCTGCCGAGATATTAAATCTGCTACATAGTATTTTTATAGCTAAATATAGTTGTCCATTCGATGTACAATATGAGATTATAAAAAGATTGAAGGATTAAAAATGGAGTTTTGATAGCTTTTATTTTGTTACTTGCTTTAATATTATTTTAAATTCAACTACACGTTCAAAAGTACAAGAAAATCGAGAACGCCCGCATTTATAAATTTATGAAACAATAATAAAATTAAATAATGCCCCATTTTTTTGCTAAAACAAAAATTTATTTAATTAAACTTATGTTTAAAGTATACTAATAACAATTTGAAACATTAAAAGCTGGGAAATTTTCTCCTAAATGCAGATATTGCATGTATATTAATTTCAGTCGTACAAAAAATATTGTTTGAACCTCTGGCGTAAAGCACTTTTACGCCCACAGCTGATTGTTGCCCTTGCGGAGCTCGGCCAACAATTTTCAGCCGCGGGCGTAAAAGTGCTATTTTACGCCCTTGGTACAAAAATAACCATTTTATAGCTATTTATGTATCAAGGGCGTTACTAGGACTATAATGCCCTGAAGGTCGAAATAGCCCGAGGGCTGGATTTCGACCTAATGGGCATTATAGTCCAGTAAAGCCCGTGATGCATACAATGCTTTATGTTATACCCAAAAAAGAGTTTTTCAATGACTAATTACATTATTTATTTGCAATATAAAAAATAAGTTGCACCTGTACCTGTATACGTAAGTAGATAATGACTGGTGTTAAGTTTGACTTTGATGTTTTTATCAGTTAGTCAGTTGGCATTTTTTATTTAACGATTTGCTTAAAATGGAAGAAATTCCACAAAATATAAGAGAAAAGGCCATAAAAGCGACCGAAAATCTTTTGCCAGTTAAATTAAGGCAACAGTATGATCGGGTTATAAAGGTACCAGAAACTAAAACTTCAACTTCAAAAAGTTTTACTATCATTGAAGAAGATTTAGGCGCTTTAAATTTAATAAAAAAGTACACAACATTAAGACCAGCTGGAATAAAGGAGCGAAGATTCTTTCTTACCTATAGAAAGGATCGATGTACAGTACAACCCTTTGGAAAAAATACCATAGGAAGCGTCCCAACATTGATCGCAAAATTTTGAAAGTTGGATAATGCAGAAGTTTACACCGGCCACTGTTTGCGTCGCACATCGTCAACTTTACTTGTTGAGGCAGGTGCTTCGTTTGAAACGCTAAAACAACATGGGAAATGGAAAAGCTCTTCAGTAGCTGAAGGATATATAGAAGAAAGTATTTCATCCAAAAACAAAGTAGACAAAATGATTGCCAATTCGGTTAATTCCGAGGTTAATTCCGTATCGACTATTGAAAATTCTGGACTGTTCTTCTATACAAAATAGCGTTAGTGCTACCACCGCTGCTACCATCACAAAAAACACCGACCATTCTATAGTGGGATCAGCTACATTTTCCGGGACATTTAAAAATTGTAATTTTTATTTTGGAAATAAAGTTTAATATTTAGTATTGTTTAAAGAAAAATTATCTTTTGTATAAACTTGATCTTTATTGTGAGAGAAATAAAATTGGATAAGCAATAAAATTTCCATATTAGCGCATTAGGGCATTATAAGCGGGCATTATCATAATGTCCGCTTATAATGCCCTTGGTGTGACAGCAGGTATTATTGCTACCATAACATATTCCGTTTCTAAGGTATTACAGATCAATAATAGATGGGTAAAACATAAATAACTATTTTAAGTATTTTATTAATTTATTTATTTTTTGGGCGTACCTGAGAAAAAAGGCATCAGTGTGTAGGTAGATATTAAAGGGCCATTAATGACAAAAAGAAAAACAAACTACTTACCAAATTTCTAAAAACCTGCATTCTTTTGTTCCTAAATTTTAAGCTGATTTATCCAATTTAAATTGTGAGATTTACTATTACGTAAAAATAGGTATCTATTGATTTTTAACTAAGTCTCGATAAAGACCTTTTTATTTTCCTTAAATCCCTTTTACTTTAAACTTGATCCTTTAAAAGAAGCGTCGTTCACCTCATTTTAAAATAATCTATGCGGTGTTCGAATGATATTTAAATTTTTGTGGAATTTTTAAAACATTATTTTTATTGGCTTCCTAATAGGTATGAGAACATATAGAAGGAACAGTTTAAAAATGTAAATTCGGTGCTCTTTGATAAGCAAAAAAATCACAAAAAGTTTAAAGCAAATAAATCGGCATATTTGTCTTCGCGGCCACCTTTGCTATATTTCTTTTATGATATGCCGGTTAATGCAGCTGATCATCGCACTATGGGATAGAAATTATTTTTTTGGTCAAAATTCTGAAACTTACCAATCTAACTTAAAATGAGGTGTTTTTTACAGGAAAAATATTATTTTTATTATTACAAATGCTTTTGGAAACCTAAAACTTATTATATGTTATTATAAATTTACACCCCCGTTAACATTATTATTTTTACTGTACAAAATAAACTAAAATGTCAGCTTGTTTGGTTAATTCGGTAGTATTCTAATCAGTAATCCGATGATTATTATCTCATATGATATACAGGAAAAGGGATGATTTTTTTAAATGGAATTATCTGAATATTATATCACTACCAAAAAAATCTTTTAAAATGCTTTAAAAAATACTGCATTTGATGTGTCTATCTCAATTACTTTCGGGAATATGACCATTCGAATCTGAAAAATAATTTTAAATTATTCTTAGAAGCGTAATAGAGATACATCTTCCCAACTTTTTTATTTTTTAACATATAAAATAAATAAAAAACACTGTTTTGTTGGGTAGATTCTGTAGAATCCATATCTTTCATCCGAATGCTTTTATCTTTTAGGATATACAGTGTAGGACAAAACATATTAAATTTTAAAATGGAAAACCTTGTAAATTATAAAAAATCTTGTATTTGTCTTTACACTCAGAAGTAGCAAAAAGTAGGAAGGCAATTGTAAGTACAAAAACTGATAAAGAAAAAGGTAAAAAAATCTTTGACAAAAGTATAGAGACTTCGCGAGACTGCATCGGAAACACAAAAATAGCTCTTATTATTTAAACTCTTTTACTTTTTTAGTAAACAAGGCTATTAATAAACTAAGTAGATTAAATGTTGTATATTTATGTTTACTTAAAATACATTTTCAAGTTTCTTATTACCCCAATAGAAGTCGTCATATCCTTTTATAATTTTGCGTACATGTAGTTTGAAATATCTGCTTTGAAATACACAGCATGAGCCATTAAAATTTCAAAGTTGCTTTTTGGTCAAAATAATGGATTTCTATCCCATAGTGTATCGGCGCGTCGCTGTAAAGGATAGCGGCGCCCTTGTATAAAATAGTCGGATTGCAGGCGGCCTATTTTATGTTTTTTTTGTATTATTTTCAAAAGGGTACCGAATTTGCGCTTTTAAAATGTTCTTAATATACATATTACTAGTTCAAGTAGAGTAAACCTTATATAGTTAAGGATCAACTTAAAAGGACAGAGAAAATTTGTACACCCCGTTAACTTTTTATTTTTTATCGTACAAAGTAATTTAGTTTGTTGGGTTAATTCTGTAGTTTTCAAATTAGTAATCAGATTTTTATTATCTCTTTAGATATTCAGGGCACGACAAAAATTATGATTTGTTTAAATGAAACACGCTATATTTTATTTCACCATTCAAAAGATCTTTCTAAAACTAAAAACTTTATTCCCCGGTATCTTTGGCCTTTGACTCTTTACTAGCTTCTACGATTATTCTCGTATGCTTATTATAACAAGACGTGTTTGATAAAGTAAACATACAGGGTTACCAAAGATTAACCATAAAATTTACTTTAGAAACACATTATGAACCGTCACTTGACAGGTTTCTGCACTAACCACAGTTTTTTTAATAGAATTAAATACACACAGGCACATGATAAATGGCGGATTTTTACATAAAACGTAAGTTTACGTAATATAATCGAAAATCGCTAAAAATCTCATTTCCGCCAAAAATGTCATTTGGCGAGTTTCTGCAATAAACGATTTATTTATACTTGAAAGTAAACCATTTTCCTACTAATAGTACGTTTTTATTTGACATTTATTACATGATACACTCCTAGCCAAAAAAACGTGCAAGAAAATTTTTATTAAAATTCAATCTTAAATAACTTTTTGGTTTTTTGACCGATTTCAATTATATTTTTGTCCAGTGGTAGCATTGTCCATTAGGATTACTATTCAATATGGGAATTTCAGAAAGTTTCATAGGATTTGGTATTATACAAGGAAAAGCCAAATGTTGCATTTTGACCTCAAACAAGTTTTTGGGAACCTTTTCTTGTAAAAACCAAATTATATCGAATTACCAAATTATTGCTCAATAAAACAATATTTTTGTAAGCCTTCGCCACTAAAAACCATCTATGACGTTTTTAAGATCACTTTCGATAAACGTCGAATAATAACCACATAAATCACTATATTTACCTCCAGGAGGCCAACACCTTCCTCCGGGCCGCTCTGCTGGTTCTATTATACAACATTTTCCCTGAATTCTGAACAAGGAATAGAAGAAAATGAAACTATATATATATATATATATATATATATATATATATATATATATATATATATATATATATATATATATATATATATATATATGTAAATAAATAATTGTAAAATATTAAAATTAATAAAAGCAATTTAGAATAGAATGAAAAAAAAATGCATTTTGACCCAAATTTTTGAACATCCTTTGGGATAATTTAACGTCACAATTTTTTACCAGTGAATTAAATTTTAAAGCCCTATCTTTTCTTAACATTTTATTTTTCTATTTATATCAATATCTTTATTCTAAAAGAAAACACACATTTTTAAAAAACAATGAAATTTGTGTGTAGTTATACCTTTACACTTTTCGTAAATTTTTTTATGATAAAAATAAATACAAATATTAGTTCGTTAAGTGGGTTTCGTAGTTTCCAAATTAGTAATCATATTTATGTTATCTCTTAAGATATACAGGGTACGACAAAAAGTGTGATTTAATTAAGTAAACACCCTGTATATTATATTACCAGTAAAAAAATATTTTAAAGACCTTTAAAATAATACTACATTTTATATGCCTATCTTTATTAGTTTCGGAAATATGACCATCCAAATTTTAAATTTCCCCAATATGTTTGTATTATAGCGTGTTATTACGACCATCATAATTAAATTACATACATTGTTTTCTTTAAAAATTTGAGTTTTCTTTTAAAATGGAGATACCGAAATAAATAAAAAAAGTAATGTTAAGTAAAGATGGGGTTTAAAAATCCAATAAACTGGTAAAAAATTGTGATATGAAATTATTCAAACTTGTTAATTATGCGGACGATACCAACATCTTATTAAAAGAAATATTATTCAATGATCTTCTAGATTCATCAGACACCTGTCTGGAAAGAGCGCAGAGTTGGTTTTCTAAGAATGGCCTCATATTGAATAATCAGAAAACAAGCATTGTTTCAGGACCCAGCAGAGGGACTCCGAGTTTCCAGAGACAGTAGTTCTGGGCTCGCGGGAAATAGAACTACAAAAAACTGCAAAGTTTCTGGGTATTTGTCTTGGTCAAAATCTTAGCTGGAATTATCATGTTAGCAATGTATGTCAAAAATTAAATTCTGTCTGTTACTCGATGCGAGTGCTGGCAAACTATCTAAGTGTCAGTACCCTGAGAAGTGTATATTATGCAAACTTTTATTCTCAAATGAGGTTTGGGGTGATCTTTTGGGGAGGAACAACTGAAAGTCAAAGAGTATTCCTTGTGCAAAAAACGTTATACGTACAATCCTTCGCCTTCAGTACAGACAATCCTGTAGGGGCAGATTTCGGGAACTGAATATTCTCACTCTTCCTGGTGTGTATATCTATGAGTGTTTGTTGTTTTTGTTTAAAAATAAAGATAAGTTTAGGCAATATGAGATGACTCACGATCATCAAACACGGTTTACTGGCTACTCCTTGCCACAACATAGACTGACCGCAACGGAAAAATTCACTACATATTCGTGTATAAAATTTTTTAATCTGCTTCCTAATGAAATAAAAGTTCTGCACAGTTTTAAATTGTATAAAAAACAAGTTTTTAATCTGATTTTAAATATAGAACCGTATACTTTAACTGAATTTTTAAACTACTAATTTTAATATGTCTACCAATAATATTAAGTTTTAATTGTTAAGTAAATGTTTACGGTATGTTTTTTATGTAACTAAGTGTTCAAATTTTATACCTATTTCTGTATTTTCCCATAGTTTGTTACATTATCCACACTATGGGCCTTTTGTGACGCCATTTCATTTTATTGTGCACTGTTTTTTATACTGTACAATTCTTCTGAATAAAGAGATTTATTATTATTATTATTATTATTATTATTATTATTATTATTATTATTATTCCACAGGGTGTTCGAAAATTTGTGTTAAAATGCAACATTTGGCTCTTCCCTGTATAAAACCTAATTTTTATGAAAGGGGCCTAGAACTGGATCAAAAGATATTTAAAATCGGTCAGAAAAGCAAAAAGTAATTTAAGACTGAATTTAAACACATTTTCTGCCAGTTTTTTTTTTTTTTTTTTTGACCAAGAGTGTATTTATGTGACCAGTGACCAGACAAAAATTCTGGCTAATGTAAATGTAAAATTTTTTGTCTAATATAAATTTTTCATTGTTGACGTTATCCAGCATTTCTATCTGACATAAATATCATACAATAAATATCAGATGTAAACGTGCCATAATATTTAGAATATAATGTTTTTCTTTAAACACCTACTCTATACAGGAAAAGCAGTAATTTCTTTTTACTTCTAGCTGATTATAGGTTTGCCCTTCGTCGAAGTGAAAACACAAATTACGCACTTATTACCAAACCCAACATAAGTCCAATTCCCCAAAGACACGAAAGTTCCCCAACACGAATCCATAATATAAAAGGGCGCGGAAAATAAACATTGCGATATTACACGCTAATGTACTTGTTGAACATTGTATCTTTATTCATCAATATTCTATTTTTACATCTATAGTTGTTATAGTCTAGGAGCTAAAAACATTAGAGTTAGAGAGATAAAATAATTTTATGTTTTACCCATATATTATTAATCTGTAATACCTTAGAAACGGAATATATTATGGTAGCAATAATACCTGCTATCACACCTAGGGCATTATAAGCGGGCATTATGATAATGCCCGCTTATATTGTCCTAATGCGCTAATATGGGAATTTTATTGCTTATCCAATTTTATTTCTCTCACAATAAAGATCAAGTTTATACAAAAAGTTTGTTAAACATATGTATTAAAATAAAATCAATAACTTACCAGTTCCTGAAAATATGCCATTAAAACGGTTTCGGTTATTTGAAGAATTGCGTTCGCATCTTTCCAAATACCAAAGATGCCATACTTCCGATCATACTGTTGCCTTGATTTAACTGGCAAAAAGATTTTCGGTCGCTTTTATGGCCCTTTCTCTTATATTTTGTGGAATTTCTTCCATTTTGAGCAAATCGTTAAATAAAAATGCCAACTGACTAACTGATAGAAACATCATAGTCAAACTTAACACCAGTCATTATCTACTTACGTATACAGGTACACGTGCAACTTATTTTTTATATTGCGAATAAATAATGTAATTAGTCATTGAAAAACTCTTTTTCGATAAAATATAAAGCATTGTATGCACCACGGGCTTTACTGGACTATAATGCCCATCAGGTCGAAATATATATATATATATATATATATATATATATATATATATATATATATATATTTAATTTATTTCCTTTCAAAGAGAGGAAATTTTTCTTGGGGATATGGTCAGAAGTAAATAGGTTAAGAGAAAAAAAATTATTTTGTCATTTTGTCGTTTACGACGTTTCGGCCTGGGTGGGCCTTCATCAGGTACATTTTGACAAACAACTAATATCTTAAATGAGGGGCTTCCATTTAAGTACAAAAAACAGGCCCACCCAGGCCGAAACGTCGTAAACGACAAAATGACAAAATAATTTTTTTCTCTTAACCTATTTACTTCTGACCATATCCCCAAGAAAAAAATTTCCTCTCTTTGAAAGGAAATAAATTAAAAACATAAAGGAAAGGTCAAAGAAACGCAAAATTAAACTATATATATATATATATATATATATATATATATATATATATATATATATATATATATATATATATATATATATATATATATATATATATATATATATATATATATATATGGATCATTACTAGGATAGAAATCTTTAATTTTTCTCCATTTTTAAAAAAGTGGCGATCGGTAAAGCAGAAGCCTGTAAAAAATAATCACTGTCAACGAGCCGAATCACATATAAATGTATTTACAGTTGCATATTCACATAAAAATAAAATACAAATTTTTGATGACTAGTGCCATCTTGCATTTTCAATGGGAATTTAAACTATATAAATTTAAAAAATTTAAAAAAATGACAAGGTCTTCAAAACGTGTACCGGCAAAATGGTGTCTTTGAAAAAAGTTAGTCTGCATTTTTTAGAAATTAAAGCTAATTAAATTAATTTTAGTAATCAAAGTAGTGTTTAATCATGTAGAATTTTAGTAGTTTTATAATATAAGTATGTTCTGTTCGGCACAAGATGCTATTTTTCAGCTTAAATTCACCTTGGTAAGTCTTAAAATTGTAAAGGAGACGATTGTGTTCTCTTTAGTTTCAGTTTTGTTAATAGAGAGTATACAATGTGCTTTTTCTTTGCTTTACAGAAGCCCTGAAGAAGGAATAAAGATTTCCGAAAGCTAGGCTAACAAAAAGAGTTTTACTTAACGGCCCTAAACAACCACTGACTGCAACCTACTAACTCTAACCTCTTGGGTTAAAATTTCCTTTTTTCTAACTAGTTTCAGTCACGAAACTACCCCTCCTTTTTTATATATATATATATAATATATATATATATATATATTAACTTAAACTAAGTATATATTATATATATATATATATATATATATATATATATATATATATATATATATATATATATATATATATATATATTTTCGACCTTCCGGGCATTATAGTCCTAGTAATGCCCTTGATACACTACAACTTTAGGAGCTAAAAACGTCAGAGTTGTAGGTACAAATAAAACAAAAAATAAGCTAGCTCAATAGTTAGGGATCCCTAGACCATTTTCCTGGGACCCCATTCTTGACGGCAATAGAATAGAAGGCTCTCTGGGGAACGTTCCCCATTTTGCTTCTACTACCGATTTAAATCCGTATTTTTGGCGTATAGGGAAGGAACAAAATTCCAGGGAACCCACGGACCATGTTGCCAAATTTTCCGACCCATAAAATCATGGAATATTTTTGACAGACATCAACAAACGACATTTTGTTGTGTAATGGAGTCAAGTCATAAGGTGTTTAGTTTTTCATCTTTCATAGTTACTTTAATTTTAATGAAAATGAAAGAAAGTACAAGTAGTAATAAAACAAAAAGCAACCCGATTACCAGAAAGCAGAAAGAAATTCTAACAGACTTTATATCAAAGCGTTCAGAGATGTATTGTGGAAGGTTTAATGTTAAAAGAATTTTTTATTTTAATTTCTAATTTGAAATGTGTTAGAATTTTTCTCAATAAATAAAAACAATAATAATATATTATTCAAGTTTTCATTCAAATCCAGTAATCATTTGCTAATATTGTGAACACCTAGTATAAAAAAGTATACATTTTGGGAATTTTAAAAATATACATTTTTGGGAAATTTAAATATTAATTGGGTTACTTAACATTGGGAAATTTGTATACGTGTAATACGTGAGGTGTCAAGGTTTAAAAAGTATAAATCAAACAATTTTCTAGGTTATTCTTATAATAATAAAACAAAAACATTAAACAAGCTGAGTCGCCTAGAAATGCAAAACAAATACTGGAAAATTTGATATTTAAAGAAGAGAGAAAGAAATTAAAGGGGATTGTTTATCAGAGAAGAAGTAGTTAGTAAAGTCAAGCATAAAGTTAAAGGTTGTAGTTAAGCCCCTGTACGGGCTATCCCTAGAGATATGCCCGTACTAAATTTAGTCAGTCAAATAAGTTAAGTTAGTTTTAAAAAATGCAAAGTTAGTTTTGATGGTCCACCGGTCTCATGGTTCCAGAAGATAGTTCCATGTGGTACATTTGCCCAGTGACGTAAAGTAGCCCTAATGTTATGTATTCAAAATTCCTAACGTCACAATATATTGTGATTTAATTAAAATTTTTATTCAGTCATAAATTTTTGAAGTTAAAATTTTTAAATACCGTTCCGGGGTATTACATTCTACCTAGAAAGCTATCAAAATAAGTTGACAAAAACATTAAAATTGAATAGTTGATTTTAATTGGCTCGCTTATAAAATTTTAACTTAAACTAAGTGGGAAGTACGATGATTTTGCAGCTGGCTAATTTCTTAGACCAAATGCCGCTAAAATACCCTATAAAGAGCGACAGTCTCCTAATTTCGTAGTGGGCAAAATACGGAAACTCTTTTCGACAGTAAGATCAAAATTATTATGTAAAATACCTTATAAATGTTGCAGATTTTTAAAGATTATCTTTACTTTAACTTTATGCTAATTTAATCTAAATTTAAAGCTTCCAGGCAAAATATATAATTTCCTTAAGAATACAAATTAATAATTTAAAATTCAAAGGGCCAACAGAAGCTTTTATGTCCAGAAAAACACACTTTAAGGGTAACTTATACCATATAACTGCCCTTTAATTCATTCCTTATTTCCTTTTCTTATACCTTTATAATTAAAATATTAACGTTTTTTAATTAAGTAAATACAGGGTGGTCCTCCATATTTTTGACCTCCTTTGCTAGCGAATAACATATAAAGTTATGTGTTTTCAAAAGTTTAACACACTGTTTCTAGAAACTGTTTTTCTTATTTTAAGGAGAGGATTCTACCATAGCAGTTTAGTATCATTTTGCACACCCCTAAAGGGCGGTTCCACCAAAACGCATGATGTTGATTAATTAAAACAAAATTTTGCCCAATTTTTTTTTTTTAGATTAGATTAAATTAGGGGTGGATTGCATATCCTCTAACACTGCAACCTGCTCAGTTTTATTGTGTGTTCTTCGTCCATAGGTTAGAGCACGCTATCCAAGCCGGTCTGTTTTATCAGACTCCACAAGCTTGAAACCGGCTTCTTGGTATATCTTGCCGCCTTGGGTTTTTCTTCACCCAGCCTTGCAGACTGCAAACGACCAAGGGCTTCACAGTAACGCCATACGTGTTCCGCGGTTTCTTCTTCCACCTGGCAGAACCTACATAGGTTTTCTTCTGCCAGGCCCATGATTTCCAGGTGTTTATTTAGTTTGTAATGACCTGTTAGTTGACCCACTATTATTTTTACTGCCTTCCGGTTGTAATTTAGAAGTGTTTCGTAAATTCTGGCGAGTAAACCTTAATGAATATTTTCGCTTGACGCTGTCCTGGTGTTCTCGTCCACGTCTTGTGATTCCCTCATAAACCATGATCTAAAAGATGACCTTACTTGGTATGATGAAATACCACAGTAGGGTTCGAGACCTACTATTGTCCTGCCAGTCCCCTTCTTTGCCAATTTATCAGCTTCCTCATCACCTTCGTGGTCTTCGTGTCCTCGTACCCAGGCAATAGTTAGCTTGTTGGACGCACCCGCCTCTTCCAGGGCAACTACGCAGTCCCGCACCAGCTTAGAGATGATTTTGCCTGAACTGATTGCCCTGATGGCTGCCTGGCTGTCCGAGTAAATTACTATGGTTTTATTCTCATTGCTCCTTCTGATATTTTCCTAGCATATTGTTCTATGGTTACAATTTCGGCCTGGAACACAGTAGGGTGTTGCCCTTTATTTTCGTCCTTGATTTGTCCGCATATATGCCTGCTCTAACTCCTTGGTCTGTTTTGGAGCCGTCTGTACATCATATTATATATATATATATATATATATATATATATATATATATATATATATATATATATATATATATATATATATATATATATATATATATATATATATATATATATATATATATATATATATATATATATATATATATATATATATATATGTATATATATATATATATAATTACTTTGTTTTTGTCAAAAAATTGAAGCATATATATATATATATATATATATATATATATATATATATATATATACATATATATATATATATATATATATATATATATATATATATATATATATATAGGAACAGTTTAAACATGTAAATTCGGTGCTCTTTGATAAGAAAAAAATCACAAAAAAGTTTAAAGCAAATAAATCTGCATGCTTGTCTTCGCGGCCGCCTTTGCTATATTTCTTTTATGATGCCGGTTGATGCAGCTGGTCATCGCACTATGGGATAGAAATTAATTTTTTGGTCAAAATTCTGAAACTTACCAATCTTACTTTGAAATACACAGCATGAGTCATTAAAATTTCAAAGTTGCTTTTTGGCCAAAATAATGGATTTCTATCCCATAGTGTATCGGCGCGATCGCTGTAAAGGATAGCGGCGCCATTGTATAAAATAGTCCGATTGCAGGCGGCCTTTTTTATGTTTTTTGTATTATTTTCAAAGGGTACCGAATTTGCGCTTTTAAAATGTTTTTACTATATGTGAAGTTGCGGTAGGTTGAGCAGCACTTCCAGTGCTGCAGTAGGGGTCATGGCCCCCGTAATACACAGACAAGCGAGTTTTTGGTACATATTAATTTTGGCTTTTTAACTTTTTTACCAATAAATACCATGTTTTTATTCTTTGTATTACTTATAAATGTTATACTCTTTACTTTTCGTGTTATTAACCATGACCCGGTACAGCCAGTTTGTCAGTGGCTATGAGGTAGCCGAGGGTACTCTTTCACCTTGTAGAACCTTTCTCTGAACTGTCATTAGTGTCAAAAACGGTTCTACAACATGAAAAAATGTTAAAATTTTTTAAAAGGAACACTAATGGTGTCGTTCCGGGCGGTTCTCAAGCATAAAAGTAATACAGCAAATGCGGAGAGGCTTCCGGTGAAAGACATGCAAAGCAGGAGTTCTTCTTTAACTGTAGAGAAAGAGAGACTTCTCTTTTGTATATACTCAGGCACAGTAGGGAATTATTTGCATTTATTTCCCTGTAGGCGCCAAGTTTAGTATCAAAGATATCTACTATTTTTTAGATTTGGATCGCCATATTTCCGAAACTATAAGGGACAGACATATTTAATGTGGTGTACTCTTAAAGCTCTTTAAAATATTTATTTAATGGTGATATAATATACAGAGTACATCGAAAACCCGACGTTTAATTGTTTTTCGGTTGGCAGCACGTTAATCAGCGGAAAAAGTACTACAAATTTACTAATTTAACCGATTTCGTATCTCCAATAAAAAGGAAGTTAACAATAGTGCCAACTTAAGAATGATCATCCTGTATAAAAGGTATATATACGGTAGGGGTATATAAAAGGAAACAAGGTTTCTGCCCAAGGTTAGTTTATATTTATAAGGTTGCGACATATCCTCAACTTTTAGGTGGTTCGAGGTCGGGGACGCAAGGGCACTCCACGGATAAAAGTTGGCAAGACTGGGTAAAATCGAAGCTGATGATCAATCCAGTGGACTTCTTTGTTTGACGTCCGGACAGTGCGGACGTGCGTAGAGGACTACAAAGTTCTTCCTGGCGTGGCGGTTAGAGGTGCCGTACGGACGTTTTTTACCTTCGAGGATCAAGGAAAGATTCACGCTAAATTGACGGCATCTTTCTTCTGGATCTAAGCGTTGTGAGCGAAGATTCCTATAAGCTGATGGTATCCTGTTTGGTGGTGAACACGAGGTATTGCTCAAATGGCTGGAAATAGATGGGCGTGCCATGGGAACTGTCAGTAGTGAAAGTGAAGGTTATACGTAACACCAGTGGCAGGTCTTAGTTTGACAGCCGACAATTTATGCATTGCATCGATTGTTGAATTATTTGTTTTCTTTTTGGAATTTCTGGGAGCTACGAGCTCGATTATCCAGATTTTCCGCCGACGAAGCCCTGGAAAGCATAGTCCGGAAGGGGAGAGTGGTGGATTGAACCTGAAGGGACCAAAACCAAGAAAAAATAGAGAGAGAGAGAGAGATCAATCCAGTGGCGTCTAAAATTTGCAAATTTCATTTTGTATTGTTTTGGAAGTGATTTTTGTTAAAAGATGTAATTCCAAATGTTTTTTATTTAAAAGTAAAAGAATTTACAACTTAATAAAAAATTAAAAACTGTTGTGTAAACGGTTGTTCTACTAATACAATAAAATGTATATCTCCGGCACTGAACAACATGGCCAAAAAATGGGATATGTGACGTCATAACACGTCAAAGCAATATGGCCGAATGTCGCGACCCTATATAGACCGACTTTGGTTTCTGCCCATGTATTTTTCGGACGCGCTTGAGTAACGCGCAAAATCCCCTCTTGGGTTCCTCTACTATTATACATAGACCAGAGACAACAATGAGACGAGTAACTGGTCCTAACAATTTGTCCATTGTATTTATCTCTTTGTGGTTTAACGCAAGTTCCAATAAATATGTCTTTGTCTTTCATCATGGCAGGCTATCGTAGATGGAGCAATCATCGCTTTACCCTGGTTGCCAAGTTGTTTACAATTTCTGCATGTAAACTTTAATGTCCTTTTTGACTCACATCTAATTAAGAGAAAGAAAATATACCATGAATCGAATATTTTTAACTTGACAACGTTGCCGCAGGCAGTCACGCCGAAATGTTATTCGATATTTGTGTTTGATATTTTTCAATGGCCGATTTGTTTGGAGAGTTTGTTTACATTTTCTATGATTTATTGTGTGTTTCGTGGTTTTTTACCTTTAATTGGACTTTGAATATTGACTTTTATTAGTGATCACAGTGTATATATTAAATTTGTGCTTTTCAACAGATAATTTAAGGTAATATTGACATGGTTATCTGTAAGAAAAAATCTTTATAAAAACCAAATAAATTACATTTTTAATTAGGTGTGTGTAGTTATTGAACTAAACCCCAATATTTTATATTAATAGGAAACAAAAACAAGTACCTAACATTAAGGGCAAAAATAGCACAGCTATATAATTTGAATTTGGCGGGCAAACGATAAAGATACGCACCATCTGCGTATACCTTCCTTGAAGGCAGACAAGGATGGCCCAGCAGCTATCTCTCTCTCGGATAATTTATTTACATTTAGTTACTCGTCTCATTCTTCTCTCTGCATAGACGTGGAATTGTATGTTATTGCCTGTTAGACCATAAATAATTAAAACCATTTATTATCATTAATTATAGACTGCGATATGGACCACATTTCCGGTCCGATCAATCCGGAACAATGTTATTTATTAATCGAAATTAAATTATGTTAATAAATTGTTTAATTAACAGTCTATGAAATCGATTAAATGAATTTAAGTTGAGCTATAATGGTCTTAGTCTATTTATTTCGGTTGGTTCAAAAAGTATGTCAATTTTATTTTTAATTTTTTGGGTAATACAAGGATTTTTTTATCTTTGGACAAACCACGAAGGCTTAAAGCCTAAATACTAACGTACTGTGGGTGTCTTAAGCGAGGTAAGAGAGAGTTTGTTGACACGGGACTTTAATACTTGAAGATTTGGGGGAGAAGGAAAGACCTCCACGGGCAGCAGGTTCCACAATCTAGAAACTCTAGGGATATAAGAGACGAACAAAGTGAGAAGTTCGAGGCCTGTCCAGTTGGACCGTATAGGAATGCATACGCGCGGAACCACGAGTTTCTTTGTTGGGAACCGTGAGTGGAGGAACTATACTGGACAATTCTTCAGAGCAGAAGCCACGGAAGTACCTATAAAAAGGCGATAAATCCCCCACAGCCCGACGATGGGCAAGAGAGGGAATCCTTTCTATAAGTAAAGGATCATTAATGAGACGAATAGCTCTTCTTTGAATAGAATCAAGAATGCTTAGGGTTGTGGGGGACGCCATGCCCCAGATATGGGAACAATATTCCAAGGGAGGTCGGATTTGGGACACATATAAAGTATATAAATTAGAAGCGGAAAAATACTTTTTGGCTCGAAAGAGAAATCCAAGCTTTTTTGAAGCTGCCGTGGCTATAGATACAATGTGTTTATGCCAGTTAAGGTTACTTTCAAATGTGACGCCCACAAGATTAAAGGTGTCTTTGCTCTGTAAAACTTGGCCGCTCATAAGTAGAGAATGAGTATTTGGTGACTCTTTTCGCGACAAGAAACATGATTGTGTTTTGGATGCATTAAAATGGACGAGATTTTTGGTGCCCCAATCCAGTATTAAATTAAGATCCTGCGAAACAGATATCTGCATCGCTCTGCGTTTGTTTTCCAAGTCAGGTTTAGAGATGGGTTTAGGAACCTGAAAACTTGAGTGAAGGGTACTATCGTCGGCGAAACTATGAATGGAGTTAGTTGTGGACGAGAGAAGGTCGTTGATGTGAAGAAGGAACAATGTTGGTGCCTGAACTGAGCCCTGAGGGACTCCAGCATTCACTTGGTGAAAGCTTGAAGAATGGCCGTCCACAATAACTGATATACGACGATCAGATAGATAACTAGAGAGCCAAGTACAGAGTTTAGTTGAAAGACCATAGGAGGGAAGTTTATTAAGAAGTGCGGCATGCCAAACCTGGTCAAAAGCTTTGAATATATCAAGAACTACGATCTGGGACTCACCTAGAAACTCGAGAGACTTATTCCAGCAGTGTGATAAGAAGGAAAGAAGATCTGCTGTAGATCTTTTGTGGCGAAATCCATACTGCCTGTCATGGAAAATTTTGTGTTTTTCTAAGTACTTAAGAATTTGTGAATTAATTAGTTTTTCCATTACTTTACAAAGAACTGAGAGAATTGAAATTGGTCTATAGTTAGATAAAAGAGATTTAGATCCTTTCTTTGGAATAGGTTGAACACGTGCAGCTTACCAGCTATTTTAATTATTGTAATAGAAAGAGGCAAACAAAATACCTTTTTCATCAGAAATTTCTACTCCCTAAGTCAAAAATCGGGGCCCAGGATATAAATCGGAATAGATAAAATTTTTGCCGTGGTCCCCTTGTCGCTCAAAGTGAAAAAAAATGCTTTTATTAGAACTTTTGACTTTTTACCCGGGAGAAGTTATTGTTTGTCAAGGAGCCTGGATATAGGTTCCGAAATCGGGAGACTCCCGGTGAAACCGGGATAGGTGGCAACACTAACCGTGAACCAGGTGCAAAATGTTGTCAGTTATTTCCTCTCGTTTCGCCTTTATAAGCGTCGTCAGTGCGTTATTATAAGGTTTATAATTTAATGCAAAATTTATTTTTGTTCGTGGGTTTACTTATTTTTTCTGTAGATTTCCATTCTATAAATAGATTAATCCGTTTAAAATACCATTTTATCAATATACATAGGCAGAGTTAAATAATAATTAATTGGTATTAAATTTATCCTTTATTCTCAGAATATATGTATTTAGTAATTTTAAATATATATTGGTCTAAAACGTGAAAATATTTGCATACAAGCATAAAGTAAATAATTTAATACCTATATTATTTATATATATTATTATAAATAATATTGACGATGTTAATTTCAATTTAAATTATATTTATTTTATAAAATAGTTTAGAAGGTTTAAAACTGGCCCAACCAATGCCAAACGTCCTTTTGACAACACAGTGACGTCATTTATAACACAACTTTTTCAAAGTTAAATTGTCATTTATAAGAAGGGTAATAATAAACCGAAATTTAGCTTTAATTTCTGTAATATGTTTTTGTTTAGTCATAGTTTAGGCGCAAATAAATCGTAAACCCATTTGGAAATACTTTAATAAATACTAGACTTTAAATTTGTCCCTTTTAGCTGATTAAAGAAATAGAAATCACATGATAGTAAATTTGGAATTTTGGGTGGATGCGGACAAACGTCCCAATGCTTTTTTTAGGCAGTATGAAAAGAAGGTCTCTTCATAGAACAATTAGATATCGTTATTTTTTATTTTTAGTTCTTATCTACCCATATTAATTTTGGCTTTTTAACTTTTTTTGTCAATAAATAAAATATTTTCATTCTTTGTATTACTTATAAATGTTAACATTTACGGATATCAAGCTTTTACGCTTACTAACACGCATTAATTTTAGAAAATTAAAATATCAAAAATATTGGATATACATATATATATATATATATATATATATATATATATATATATATATATATATATATATATATATATATATATATATATATATATACAGGGTCATCCAAATTAAGTGTCTGTCATTTGTAACTTCGTTATTACTCAAAATATGAAATAGTTTAAATTAGCAAACTAGTAGCTTTTTTCACGCTCTTTAAGACTAAAGATTAGAAAAAACAATTCATAATCGGGTTGCTGAGTTATACAGCGAAATACCCCTTTTTTAAATGGAACACCCTGTATATTTTATCACCATAAGAAAGTTCTTTCAAAATTCTTTTAAAAAAATCCGTATGTAATATATCCAATTTTTCATAGTTTCGGAAATATGGCCATCCTCAGGAGTTTAATAGTAAACTGGATTTTTATATAAAATACCCTGTATATAGTATCATTATTAAAAAGATACTTTAAAGAGCTTTAAGAAAATACCACATTTGATGTGCCTATCTTTTTAGTTTTGGAAATATAGCCATTTTCATCTGAAAGATAGTAGATACTTACCCCGTTTTATTTCTGACACTAAAACTTATTGCTTATAGCTTAAAGCTGTGAAATAATGAAAGTTAAACGTAATTTTTAGATTTGAATGCCCATATTTCCCAAACTATAAGAGATAGACATATCAAATGTGGTATCTTCTTAAAGCTCTTTTAAATATCTATTTATTGGAAATGTAATATACAGGGTGTTTTATTTAAAAAATGCCAGTGTACTGAAAAATTTCTGAGGATGGCTATATTTCCAAAACCATGAAAATTGGATATATTACATGTGGACATTTTTTTCAAGGATTTTAAAAGATATTTCTAATGGTGAAAAAATATACAGGGTGTTCCATTGCCCGATTGTCAAATGTTTTTCTAATCTTCAGTCTTAAAGAGCGTGAGAAATGCTAATTTAAACTATTTCGCATTTCAAATAATAACCAAGTTACCAATGACGGACACTTAATTTCGATGACCCTGTATATGTATTTCCATAAATATCTTGATATTAATTACAAACCCTGATGTAAATCCGCCACTGCTACTGCTTATTAGAGTGTGCAAATATTTCACTCCAGCATTATTTTTATTAGCCTACATTAATTACTTTTTGTTTTTTCTCTAATTTAATGGTTTAAAGTATTTTTAGTACCCATTAAATAGCTGTATTTCATTTATAGATGCCTAATTAGTTTACGTATTACAAAAAACAAAAAGTTCCACATATTTTTGCGTGATATTTTTAAACATCATTATTTTTTTATGATTAAAGAAAAAAATAGGTATGGCTAAAACATAATATTTATTTGTAAATTCTATTCTATTCTTCTTTTTTTCTTGGTTCTGGTCCCTTTAGGTCCAATTCACCAGCTCTTCCCCTTCCGGACTATGCTTTCCAGGGCTTTGTCGGCGGAAAATCTGGAGAGTCGAGCTCGTAGATCCCAGAAATGCCGAAAAAATTAAAAATGTTCCTATCAATCGATGCAATGCATAAATTGACAGCCGTCAAACCAAGAACTGCTACTGGTATTACGCATACCCTTCACTTTCACTACTGACAGTTCCCATGGCACGCCCATCCATTTTCCGCCATTTGAGAAATACCTCGTATTCACTACCAAACAGAATACCATCAGCTTATAGGAATCTTCGCTCACAGCGCCTAGCTCTAGAAAAAGATGCCGTCAATTTAGCGTGAATCTTTACTTGATCCCCGAAAGTAAAACGTCCATATGGCACCTCTAACCATCCCCCGTGAAGAACTATGTAGTCCCTCTACGAACGTCCGCACTGTCCGGAGTCACCCACAAGTGAGATTTCAGCGTACCCTAAAAATTTTAGTACCTACCCTGACCAACAGATGGCGAAAGTTGTACGATGTCGCTTTGCTAATAGGATTACCATTAGAAATTGATAGCAGTCGCTAACCGCTGACGAGCAGTCGGCCCGATCAGTTAAAGTGAGGATATACGCAAAATTTAATAAAAATAAAATCCCCGATAAATGGACCCAGTATCCATAAGATTATTAAATTTATGATTTCAGAATAGGATATATCGATGGGTTTTTGACAAAACATCATAAGCGATATTCGCCAATTTTACGGGAAACGTCAACAAAACCGATTGGTAAATACCGTTTTAGAATTGGTTTTTCGCCTAAAATTGATAAATGTTTTTAAAATGTTGTGAACCGTATTAACAACAAAAAGTGACATTAGTGACGACATTCGAATAACGGAATTCTTTAATAAATGATCTATGGCCGCAATCTTAAAAACAAACAATATGTTGTGATATGTCATTAAAAAGAGATTATAGTGTAGAATTTAAAAAACAGATAAAATAGTGGTGTTTCCATTTAAAATGTTTGTCAAATATTGAATTTGTTTTTATTAATAACATTAAAAACTGAAATTACGAAATCTAAGTATTTTTTAGAGAAAATGGAATATGCCACTACTTGTTTAAGTAAAACAGGTCATTTTTTTATTTCCACAGCCTCCTTAGCAAAAAAATATATTTAAAGCAAAAATAATGGTGGTATAGGTAGTTAGACTTATATTTATTTCATCCTGAAAGCGATGCCGCCAAGTACACAAAAAATGATAAAGTAAACAGGGCCGTATAAACTGTATGAGGCGCCCTAGGCAAGAATTGCCAGAGCGCCTATTTTCTACTAAAAAAAAATTTTGAATAGCAAAAAAAGATCCTTACCTCCATACCGCCTATTCAGTGTTAAATTCTCTCCCTTTCGCATCGATTTTTTCATTTTTATTTATTTCTAGACAGAAAAATTAGTTCTAATCCCCACCCGACCTAAACTTTTTACAAACTTCCCTGTGTAGCACCTATTACTCCCCTGTCTGGCGCCTATTTTTTTCATGGCGCCCTAGGCTGTAGCCTAGTCAGCCTAATGGATAATACGGCACTGAAAGCAAATAAACCCTTTTGTTAACAATGATTAATTGCAGCAAAAAATATTTAACCCGAACACTACGCCACGCGTTACAGGTTTTATGGTACGCCAGGGACAAAATAAAAGGATTTTTTTTTTTAAGTACGTGATACGTGTTTTCGCAATATTTTTATTTATTAATCTAAAAAATATGTAATCGGGCTCTGTCAAAGGCTATGTGTTTTCGAAAAGGTTTGTTTACTTTATCATTTTTTGTGTACTTGGCGGCATCGCTTTTAGAATGAAATAAATATGGTCTTAACTATACTTGAATTTCTTTAAAAATCTTCTCTCTAAAGGTTCAATACGTTTTTCAACAGAACGTTTAAAATAATGGGAATCCATTAACTTAAGCCATGTTTTATACTTTTGATTTTAAGCGTTAATTCATTCAATAAACAAGTTAGTCACGTACAAAACATTGAATTAATTGTTTTATATTACATCTGAGTATAATGGCATTGTTTTGTTTATTAAATCATTTTAAAAAAGAAACAGAAATAATATTACCTGATTGATTTATATTAGATGACTGATTAATTAAAAACTTAGTTGGATATCATTAACAGAAAATATATATATATATATATATATATATATATATATATATATATATATATATATATATATATATATATATATATATATACACTGTGTGCAAAAGTCCCGAACCCCTTAATAATTCGCAAATGCGCTCATTTATCAAAAAGTCTTCCAAATAAAGTTTATAGATATATTTTAGCTATATCTATTTTATAAAAATATGTTTTACATGTACAGGGGGCATCACAACGAAGATATAGACACAAGTTACCTTTTTTAAATGGAATGGTGTATATTTTATTGGATTTTTGAATTCTCCACAAAATTTTAACATGACTTTGTGTAACATATGTTATACCTAAACTCACTAGTTTAAAAGATACAAGGGTTTAAAAAAGTATTTTATCGATATTTTTTATTTTCACCTGTTACAATATTTACCTAGTTACATTTACATAGTAACATTTTTGGGTATGTATGACATGCATAAGTGACGTTTGGTAATTATTAAGCAGTTATTACAAAGTAGCACATTGTCAAGCCGTTCAAGGAGGTCACTTCCAACATTTAATTAAATAGGTTAAGTGTTTAAAAGTTATTTTTGTGTCAATTCTGTTTTTATTAATAAGTGTTTTCATATTTTAAAAGTTAATAAATATTTACATTATATTATGCCAATTGTATTTCCAAAAAACTTTCTGCAAGTTTTAAAAATTATTAGATATATTGCAGAACCTAGCCTCCCATAAGAACGAGTACTGATAGACTTTTTCGCAGCGAACATGATTGTGTTATTATTTTTTTAAAAAGGTGTCGAAAATATAAACCCTAGAATGTTGCCATTATTAAATTTTTTAAATAAAAACAAACACACAGTTATGACGCAGAATGTTTACCAAAATAATCCCACTAGTTTTAATTATATTGCTGCTTATAATTATATTAATGTTCATTCGATTATTACAAAATGTAACTAATAATTGTCATATAACTGTTATTATACCAAGAAATTGATTTCCGAATTAATTACATAACACGAACAAAATAATGGTATTTTATTATGTGTTAAATTAAATTATCTAAGTTACGAAAAAGGACATTCTATTATTTATGTTTTACCCATCTATTATTGATCTGTAATACCTTAGAAATGGGATATGTTATGGTAGCAATAATACCTGCTATCACACCTAGGGCATCATAAGCGGGCATTATGATAATGCCCGCTTATAATGCCCTAATGCGCTAATATGAAAATTGTATTGCTTATCTAATTTTATTTCTCTCACAATAAAGATCAAGTTTATACAAACATATGTATTAAAATAAAATCAATAACTTACCAGTTCCTGAAAATATGCCATCAAAACGGTTTCGGTTATTTGAAGAATTGCGTTCGCATCTTTCCAAATACCAAATATGCCATACTCCCGATCATACTGTTGCCTTGATTTAACTGGCAAAAGATTTTCGGTCGCTTTTATGGCCTTTTCTCTTATATTTTGTGAAATTTCTTCCATTTTGAGCAAATCGTTAAATAAAAAATGCCAACTGACTAACTGATAGAAACATCAAAGTCAAACTTAACACCAGTCATTATCTACTTACGTATACAGGTACAGGTGCAACTTATTTTTTATATTGCGAATAAATAATGTAATTAGTCATTAAAAACTCTTTTTGGGTAGAATATAAAGAATTGTATGCACCACGGGCTTTACTGGACTATAATGCCCTGAAGGTCGAAATAGCCCGAGGGCCTCTGGCCCGAGGGCTAGATTTCGACCTTCGTCATTTACTGTCTAAAATTTGGTTTATGTTGTCTCTCCAAAGTCCTTAAATTTTCGTGAAAAATACCAGACAATTCAAAAGTTAGTAGGGCTGATTTTAGACAAGCAGTGTATAATATATATATTTTTTTTATATTTGAACAATCCACGAAGGCTGAAAGCCTAAATACTAACGTACCGTGGGTGTCTTAAGCAGGGTAAGAGGAAGTTTGTTAATACGTGACTTAAAAACTTGAAGATTTGGGGGAAGGAAAGACCTCCGCTGGTAGTAGGTTCCACAGTCTAGAAACTCTAGGGATAAAAGAACGAACGAAATGGGTAGTTCGGGGCCTGTCCAATTGAACTGTATAGGAATGCATACGCGCGGCACCACAAGTTTCTCTGTTGGGAGCTGCAAGAGGAGGGACTATACTGGATAATTCGTCGGAGCAGAAGCCGTAAAAGTATCTATAGAAGAGCGATAGATCTCCCACAGCTCGACGATGGGCAAGAAAAGGAAGTCTTTGAGTAAGTAAAGGATCATTAATAAGACGAACAGTCCTTCTTTGAATGGCATCAAGAATGCTGAGGGTTGTAGGGGATGCCATTCCCCAGACATGAGAACAATATTCCAGAGAGGGTCGAATTTGGGACACATACAAAGCGTATTAATTGGAAGGAGAAAATACTTTTTGGCTCGGAAAAGAAATCCAAGCTTTTTGAAGCCGCGGTGGCTATAGATACAATGTGTTTATGCCAGTTAACGTTATTCTCAAATGTGCACCCACAAGGTTAAATGTGTCCTTGCTCTGCAAAACCTGGCCACTCATAAGCAAAGGATGAGTGTTTGATAATTTTTTTCGCGACAAGGAACATGATTGTGTTTTAGATGCATTAAATTGAACGAAATTTTTGGCGCCCCAATCCAATATCAAATTGAGATCCTGTGAAAGAGATATCTGCATCGCCCTGCGTTTGCTTTCCAAGTCGGGTTGAGCGATTGGTTTAGGAACCTGAAAAGTGGAGTGAAGGGTACTATCGTCAGCATAACTATGAATGGGATTGGTTGTGGAAGAAAGAAGGTCGTTGATGTGAAGAAGAAACAAAGTTGGTACTATATTTATATAGCTATTAGAGAATGTTGTTATCAAAATTAAGGGACAAATTCTATATCTTAAAATGCTCAATATTTAATATACAGTGTGTTTAAACTTTTTATCTTTTATACAATATACATTATCAAAAAAATTTTGGTATACGTAATTTATCACCTTATTTTCGCTAACCAGCACAAAAAGGCTATTTAAAGCATTTAATGATAAGTTAAAATTTAATACAATATTTTCTAAGCAATTATTAAAACTATAATTAAACTAAAATGGACTGGCACTGTTTAATAAAATAATATTTATTTAAAAACAAACTTTTACATTTTTAAATATAGAATCTTTCCTTAAATTTTCCCAAACAACATTCTGTAACACCCTGTATACATTCTAATTTTAATGGGTGTTTTTCCCTTATTCATAAGACGTTTTTTCCTTAGTAATGCCTCTGCTTTGTTAAAAATTTACATAACAGCCATGTGACAAAGCGCTCGTTCAAATGGTAAAATGGAAAAAAGCTGGAAAGTTCAAACCAAAGGCAGCAGGAGCAATATTAAGATTGTTGATTATTATTTAAGCGTGACTTTATTAAGTTAAATCCTATTTAAGTTACTTAGAATTTAACTGTAAAGGTCTTGGCATTTCTTCATAAAAAATGTAGAGGGTGTTTTACAACTTAGACGACAAACTTTAAGGGCTAATTCTACATTAAAAAGTATGAAAAAACTTTAAATATAATATGTCCTAAACGCTTTAGTTTTTAAACTACAGGGTGTTAAAAATTATTTTTACTTTTTTTATTACTTTTATACAAATTTAGATATTTTTAAAAAATTGCAGACGCCTCCTATGCACTAAGGGACATTTTTTGGCATACAAGAAAAAAAATTGTCTTTTGCCAGTGTCGTTCATGAGGGGTTTAAGGTAAATATTGGTTAAGAAAAAAATGGTACGCCACTGAATATTTCTAAAACAAAAATATATTTTTTTAAATTTACATTTAGTTTGACACAAATTTGATCTCTTGACTTTTTAATTTGATTAAAGAACAAATATTATTATCAAAGGTAATTTTTCACTGTAAAATTTGATATTATCTATAGAAAATGACCGTGCTGAGAAATGGTTTTTATTTATTTACGCAAAAACCGTGCATCAAATAAAAAAAGTCAAGAGACCAAATTTGGTACAAACCTAATGAGAATTTTATTAAATAAACACACTTTTTTTATTTTTAACACTCTGTAGTTCAAAAACTAAGACGTTAAGGACATATTTCATATGAAGTTTTTAAGTTCGTCGGATAAGTTGTGAAACAACCTTGTGTAATAGTTTTTTGTGTATACAGGGTGACCTAACTTAAGTCGGTACTATTGCTAACTAAAGTAGTACGAAAGTAGTCTACTAGGAACATTCTGAGGATGCCAACCATTTGTGCTGGCGAAACGTCAAGGATACAAAAATCTACAACGACGGCCGATCAGCCCAAAAACTTAAGTTTAGTTATCGCTAACTTCTTTATTATTAGGAATACCAAGTCGGTTAACTTAATAAAGTTGTATTTTTTCTGCTGATTAACGTGCTGGCAACAGAAAAAAAGGAACATTGGGTTTTTGATATATCGCAAAAAAGGATTTTTTTAACGGAACACCCGGTATATCATATCACCATTAAAAAAATTCATTAAAGAGATTTAAAAAAGTCGACATGAGATATGTCCAATTTTTAATAGCTTCGGGAATATGGCCATTCTCAGAAATGTAATAGTTGGTACTTTTTAAATAAAACATCCTGTATATTAAATTGCCATTAAATGGATATTTTTATGAGCTTTAAAAAAAAACATAGTTTATCTGTCTATCTGTTTTAGTTCTAGAAACATAAATCCAAAAAATAGTAGATGAAATATATGTATATGACACTAAACTTAGTGCTTTTAGCCTGGAGCTGTAAATATAAGGAAAATTTAACATGATTTTCAGATTTGAATGGCCATATTTTAAAAACTATTAAAGATTTATTTATTGAAATATGTATTTAAGGGTGATGCAATATACAGATTGTTTTATTTATTAAATGACACTTTGTTATCAAATTTTTAAAGATGACCATATTTCTGAAACTATTGGAAATTGGATATATTACATGTCGATTTTTTTAAAGCTCTTTAATAGATCTTTCTGGGTATTTCAATATTCACTATTCGAATACTTTTATGTTCTAGGTATTTCCAGTGCCGTATTATCCATTAGGCTGACTAGGCTACAGCCAAGGGCGCCATGAAACAAATAGGCGCCTGACAGGGGAGTAATATGCGCTCGACAGGGGAGTTTAAAAAAAAAAGTTTAGGTCGGGTGGGGAGTATAACAAATTTTTATATGAATAATAAGAATAAGGTGTCTTGAAATAAATAAAATAGGAAATAGGCGCGAAAAGGAGGGAATGATTTTTTTGCTCTTCAAAATTTTTATTTCGTGCAAAATAGGCGCTCCGGGAATTCTAGCCTAGGACGCCTGATACAGTTAATACGGTCCTGGTTATTTCGATATTCGTATTCGAATACCGATTTTCAGTATTTGACCCAACTCTGCTTGTGCGACATCCTGTATGTGTTAGCCATTTTTCTGTAGGATTAAACCGAATTTCAAAGCAAAATAAAATTCAAGCCTCATTTATGACATAAATACGGTTAAATTCCCACTTTTAGCTCCTTTTAAAACCCGTTTCCGCCACAAAAACACGTAATAGTTATTTATCTTAAATCTATGGAAATTAAATGTCCGCTACGTCATGCGATATTGCACCCAAAGGGCGTATTATTGAAAAGAGTACATATGGGTAATTTAAAAATGTTGCATGAAACATTAGTTTTATAATATTACGATTATGTACGTAATTAATTTAAACACTCTGAGTTGAATTAAAAGGCTGGTAGGTGGAGAATACGTTAAAAAGCTTTAAAATGCATTGGTATTTACCCCCGTTTTATAAGAAAATAAGAAAATGACTCCTTTTATAATTATTTCTGTAAAATTTAATCATATATAGTGTGGACCAAATTAAACTTGCACACTTTTTTACTAACAGTAACTTTTTATTTGTTGCGCCTATTTAATTTATTTTTAGAGGGCTAATGGGTAGATGTGTTCTCTTTAGCTCTGCCAATTTTGGTATAGTAAGAACATTTTAAAAGCGCAAATTCGGTACCCTTTGAAAATAATACAAAAAAACATAAAAAAGGCCGCTGGCAATCGAACTATTTTATACAAAGGCGCCGCTATCCTTTACAGCGACGCTCCGATACACTATGGGATAGAAATCCATTATTTTGGCCAAAAAGCAACTTCGAAATTTTAATGGCTCATGCTGTGTATTTCAAAGTAGATACTCCAAACTACATGTACGCAAAATTATAAAAGGATATGACGACTTCTATTGGGGTAATAAGAAACTTGAAAATGTATTTTAATTAAACATAAATATACAACATTTAATCTACTTAGTTTATTATTAGCCTTGTTTATTAAAAAAGTAAAAGAGTTTAAATAATAAGAGCTATTGTTGTGTCTCCGATGCAGTCTCGCGAAGTCTTGCTACTTTTGTCAAAGATTTTTTTACCTTTTTCTTTATCAGTTTTTGTACTTACAATTGCCTTCCTACTTTTTGCTACTTCTGAGTTTTAAGGACAGATACAAGATTTTTTATAATTTACAAGGTTTTCCATTTTAAAATTTTATATTTTTTGTCCTACACTGTATATCCTAAAAGATAAAAGCATTCTGATGAAAGATATGGATTCTACAGAATCTACCCAACAAAACAGTGTTTTTTTATTTATTTTATACGTTAAAAAATAAAAAAGTTGTAAAGATGTATCTCTATTACGCTTTTAAGAATAATTTAAAATTATTTTTCAGATTTGTATGGTCATATTTCCGAAACTAATTAAGATAGACACATCAAATGTAGTATTTTTTAAAGCATTTTAAAAGATTATTTTGGTGGTGATATAAATATTCAGGGTATTCCATTTTAAAAAATCATACCTATTGTCGTACCCTGTATATAAGATGAGATAATAATCATCGGATTACTGATTAGAATACTACCGAATTAACCAAACAAGCTGACATTTTAGTTTATTTTGTACAATAAAAAATAATAATGTTAAGGGGGTGTAAATTTATAATGACATATATATAAGTTTTAGGTTTCCAAAAGCATTTGTAATCATTTATAATATTTTTCCAGTAAAAAGCACCCCATTTTAAGTTAGATTGGTAAGTTTCAGAATTTTGACCAAAAAAATTAATTTCTACCCCATAGTGCGATGACCAGCTGCATCAACCGGCATATCATAAAAGAAATATAGCAATGGCGGCCGCGAAGACAAGCATGCCGATTTATTTGCTTTAAACTTTTTTGTGATTTTTTTTCTTATTAAAGATCACCGAATTTACATTTTTAAACTGTTTCTTCTATAAAACAGATTTAAACAAACATTTACCCTCGTTGCAAAATAAATCGGATTTAGCTACAATTAAGCTAACATATTTTTCTTGTAGACAAACTATGGAAAATAATTTAGTAAAAGCGAATCTGGCAACAAATTACGGATTTGGAAACTATGATTATTCTTGATAAATGTTGCGCCCCATAAACCATGCATTTTTCCGGTTTTAACAGGGAAATAGTTTTTAGTGTGCTTTGAAAATCAAAAATGTAAGGTTACCATGATTCCTGAGTTAGATGCTGACACAACTTAACAGTAAATTTATTAAAATTAAACGTATTAGCCTAACTGTAGATAAAATAAATTTGTTTAGCAACGAAGTTAAATGTCATTTCGGAAAAAGTCCTGTAAGTCCGGTCCTGTCTAAATCTATTGGATCAAAATTAGCAAACCTAGAGAAAACATATCTACCTATTAGCCGTTTTAAAATAAAAAAGATAAGCGCAACAGATTAAAAAATATCATTAGTTAAAAAGTGTGTTAGTGAAATATAGCTAATGTATCAAGGGCGTTACTAGGACTATAATGCCCTGAAGGTCAAAATAGCCCGAGGGCCTCTGGCCCGAGTGCTAGATTTCAACCTGATGGGCATTATAGTCCAGTAATAAATACAATGCTTTATGTTTTACCCAAAAACAAGTTTTTCAACGACTAATTACATTATTTATTCGCAATATAAAAATAAGTTGAACCTGTACCTGTATACGTAAGTAGATAATGACTGGTGTTAAGTTTGACTTTGATGTTTCTATCAGTTAGCCAGTTGGCATTTTTTATTTAACGATTTGCTCAAAATGGAAGAAATTCCACAAAATATAAGAGAAAAGGCCATAAAAGCGACCGAAAATCTTTTGCCAGTTAAATCAAGGCAACAGTATGATCGGGAGTATGGCATATTTGGTATTTGGAAAGATGCGAACGCAATTCTTCAAATAACCGAAACCGTTTTAATGGCAGCCGTTTTAATTTTCAGGAACTGGTAAATTATTGATTTTAATTTAATACATATGTTTAACAAACTTTATTATTTTTAGTCGGAAAAATACAGTCCGAACTCTCTCTGGACCAAGTATTCCACCCTAAGGTCTACGTTGATGGTCTATGAAAATTTAAACATTTCGCAATACCATCGTCTCATATCTTTTTAAAAGTTAAGTCGAAAGGATACGTCCCAAAGAAGTCTAAAGTTTTGGAAGGAGAACAAATATTAAAATTTATTTTTGTATAAACTTGATCTTTTTGTGAGAGAAATAAAATGGGATAAGCAATAAAATTTCCATATTAGCATTTTCTTAATAACCTAATTATTAAAAGAGATATGGCCATTTAAAGCATTTGTGTATTGAAGCTTATGGAGAATATTAAGTTTATGCGATATTTTTGTCCATGAGTGTTGTTGTTATAGACTGATATTTATTATTGTATCTTCTTAGAGGTATAGAGTATAAAGGAAGCACTGTGTTAAAAGAAAAAACTTTTTATGTTTTTCTACAGCACATGTTAGGAAATAAACTATAATTTGTTTTCCTATAGAAAATATTTAATTTTGTATGTTATAATTAAACTGGGCTTATATAAAAAAATTATATGGATTTTTTATTTAAATTGCTATTAACCTACCTAAATAAACAACCAATTGTTTTCACGCGGATTTTTCCAATCCCATTTCTTTCGTAAATATTGACAGAAATATAATCGGCTTTTCTTCGTTTACGACTGAATTCGAAAAGGCTTCGCCACGTGATTTCCACGATAGTTTCCACCCGGACAGTCTGATGGAAAGCGCGCGGAACACTGAAGTTTTGCGCTCCGATCTGCTGTTTTCCACCGACCGCTTTCGGTGTTGACAGTGGCAGGAATTATCCGGAATAACAAAAATGTAATGCGCGTGTAAGGAAAACATATTTTTGGTTATAACTTTTGATATATCGACTATTGATTTTTTAAATAAATGAATCGCTAACTGCAGAAAGGGGACATGTCACATTTTTAAAAATATTCAGGGGACACAAAAAACTGTGTAACTTATTTTAAAAATGTATTTGGCTTTCAATTATATTGCTGTTGACATTTTACATATAACGACACAAAAAAATCAATTTAGTTTTTTAGATCGGCGTAGCTGTCATTTTTGTTTAATGGACATGTCCCCTTTCTGCAGTAAAGGGAATTTAAATATATATATATATATATATATATATATATATATATATATATATATATATATATATATATATATATATATATATATATATATATATATATATATATATATATATATATATATATATATATATATATATATAAATATTAAATATTTTTTTAGCAAAGGAGTTTCGTACAACTTATAAAATGGTTTATTCAAAGTCACGTTCTCTGTCGGCGGTTGGCCATGCTAAAATTTCTTTTCAAAATGTTAAAGATGCCTCTGGTTTAAATTTCATTGTATTGACTATATAAGGCATGTTTTGCTTGTGTATGGGTATGGGGTGGGAATTTTTGTGGTTGGTTTATTTGTGTGTAGGTGTGCAGCAGAGTTAGGTCGAATACTGAAAATCGGTATTCGAATACTGGAAACGAAAAGATTGGAATACTATTAAAAAAAGAAACCTGTAAGTAAAAAATTTTAAGGGCAAAAAATAAAGAAAAAAGGTCCTCACTATTCGAATACTCGCTTCGCCGGTATTTGAATACTCAAAAAAACGTATTCATTGAATACTTCTAAAGTATTCGAATTCAGAATTCCGAATACAAACCAAAAAAATATTCCAGCTGAATGACTATCAGGCCATCAAAAAATTGTTAAATTTTATGTTTCACATTACAATACTTAGCATATAGTCATATGGAAAAGTTTTTATTAATAATTATAGGAAAAAAAATATTCTTTAAAAAAGTTCTGCATGGTTCAAAACCTGTAAGGCGACCAGGAGATATTAAATTGTATCAATCAAATGCTGTGATAAAAAAATAAATGTTTAGAGGAAAAACACTTTAAAATATGTAATTTTGTTTATTTACAAGATTTTTTTGCAATAAAGGTAAAAATTTAGAATTTTACGTTAGTCAAATACATTATTAAATAAATATAAAGTTCATAGGACAATTTTAAATACACTTTTTAGTTTTACTGTTTAAACAAAAACAATGAACATTGCACTAATGTACAATGGACAGTCATACATTTCACCATTATAGCAAAAAAACTGCAAGAACCTTTTTGCAAATAAACAAAATTGCATGTTTAAAAGTATTTTTATTTAAAACATTTTTTTTATAACAATTTTCGACATTAGCAAAAATACAGGTATAAATGGTACCTCTAAAGGTCTATACAAAACGCTACCATAGACCAAGATCGTTTGACTAGGTAAGGTTGTCTCATTACGTCACATATGAACCGCACTGCTGGTTCCTTGGCGCCAACATAGCAAACAAGGATGTCTAGACGAATAATACTATGAGGGCGAAAGAGCGCGATATACAATATTTAAAAATCAGCTAGAATAATCATTGTTAAATAATTTATTAATAGAAAATAAAAAAGCTACGGTAACAACTGGAATTAACAGTATTTAAAAGTATTTCTTTAATATTGACAAAAAACACAAACTACACTGATAAAAACTTCATTAAATAATGAGCAAAATACATATGTCGCGTATGGTCCGCCATGTTGCAAGGCTTACGAGGCAACCTTACCTAGTCAAACGATCGTGACCATAGACTCCTTGAGCCAAAATACAACGATCTAATGCAATTAACCTCAGTCGAAAACTAAATCGTTTGAGAGGTACAGGGTGTCAAAGTTTCTATTTAATTTATTTTTAAATATTTTATTTATTATTAGAAGTTGTTAACAAAATTCGGAATTAGAGTACTTCTTAAAGTAAGAAATTCAAATCCATTTATAGTTAGGCTGTTTTAAATGTAGAGGAAGCCAGCTGCAGTCATTTGCTTAGTCCCCACTCTTAAAAATATTTCAATTAGTACTGAATTTTGTTAAAAAAAAATGTATAATAAATTAAATATGTAAAAATAACTAAAATAAAGAACAAACTTTGACACCCTGTATCTTGCAAACGATCAACTTTTCGACCAAGGTATAGAAGGAACAGTTTAAAAATGTAAATTCGGTGCTCTTTGATAAGAAAAAAAAATCACAAAAAGTTTAAAGCAAATAAATCAGCATGCTTGTCTTCGCGGCCGCCTTTGCTATATTTCTTTTATGATATGCCGGTTGATGCAGCTGGTCATCGCACTATGGGATAGAAATTAATTTTTTGGTCAAAATTCTGAAACTTACCAATCTAACTTAAAATGAGGTGCCTTTTACTGGAAAAATATTATAAATTATTACAAATGCTTTTGGAAACCTAAAACTTATTATATGTCATTATAAATTTACACCCCCTTAACATTATTTTTTTTTATTGTACAAAATAAACTAAAATGTCAGCTTGTTGGGTTAATTCGGTAGTATTCTAATCAGTAATCCGATGATTATTATCTCATATGATATACAGGGTACGACAATAGGTATGATTTTTTTAAATGGAATACCCTGAATATTTATATCACCACCAAAATAATCTTTTAAAATGCTTTTAAAAAATACTACATTTAATGTGTCTATCTCAATTAGTTTCGGAAATAAATATGACCATACAAATCTGAAAAATAATTTTAAATTATTCTTAAAAGCGTATTAGAGATACATCTTCCCAACTTTTTTTTATTTTTTAACGTATAAAATAAATAAAAAACACTGTTTTGTTGGGTAGATTCTGTAGAATCCATATCTTTCATCAGAATGCTTTTATCTTTTAGGATATACAGATATAAACATATTAAATTTTAAAATGGAAAACCTTGTAAATTATAAAATAAACCTTGTATCTGTCCTTACACTCAGAAGTAGCAAAAGTAGGAAGGCAATTGTAAGCACAAAAACTGATAAAGAAAAAGGTAAAAAAACTTTGACAAAAGTAGCGAGACTTCATGAGCCTGCATAGGAAACACAAATATAGCTCTTATTATTTAAACTCTTTTACTTTTTTAGTAAACAAGGCTAATAATAAACTAAGTAGATTAAATGTTGTATATTTATGTTTACTTAAAATACATTTTCAAGTTTCTTATTACCCCAATAGAAGTCGTCATATCCTTTTATAATTTTGCCTATTTGTAGTTTGGAGTATCTAGTTTGAAATACACAGCATGAGCCATTAAAATTTCAAAGTTGCTTTTTGGCCAAAATAATGGATTTCTATTACATAGTGTATCGGCGCGTCGCTGTAAAGGATAGCGGCGCCTTTATATAAAATAGTCCGATTGCAGGCGGCCTTTTTTATGTTTTTTTGTATTATTTTCAAAGTGTACCGAATTTGCGCTTTTAAAATGTTCTTACTATAAATTGCATCCCATCGTTGTATTTTGGTCCGAGGAATTTGTGGTAGCATTTTGTACAGACCTTTTAGAGACATCCTGTATACTTAACTCTTAAGCAATAATTATGTATACCGTTAAATTAATAATTAAGTTAGAATTATAGAACATAATCTCTTTGAAACCATTAGAAAATTTGTCTTAATTTATTAAAAATAATTAAAAAAAAAAAAAAAACTAATTAATTATCAAAGAGCGATACTGTTTATTCTTAGTAAGGCATTTTATCAAAGAATTAAATACAAACGATAAAGACAACAGAAAAAAGACTGTTTACTCAAAAAGACAAAAGAATTTCTTTAGCAAATGCACCAGAAAACCACACCGCAATTTGCACAAATGACACGATTGTAGTAATAGAAGAAAACTGCAGGAAATTTCCACAAATTAAATGTCATTGTAGCCCGATTTTCTTTTGCTATTCACCATTCAATTGAGTAAAGAGCATTCTTTAATTGAGAAAGTTACTTTTTACCTGGAAAAAAAACTTTGTAAAAAGTACTGTACAGGGTTATTCATTTTAAAGTAAACAGGGCCTTATTTTATACTTTCTTGTACTTTTTCTTTAAAACACATAATGCTAGTTCATGTTTTTTTTGTAGAATTCAATAATCTAATCAAAAGAAAAGAGTTACACGGGTGACGTATTTTTAAATGGAATACCCTGTATATTTTTATACAACTTTGGAAATTCCTAAATCCAAAATATTATCGGTGACTTTCCAAAACTTTTATGAAAATATTACCGGTAGGGATGAGACTCTAAGATTCTACAATAATCAAGAATTTCACACATGCCGGTTTTCAATGCAAATACTGCGGAGGCCTTTACAAATATAAATTTATATCAGTTGGGCCAACTTCACTGAGGCGGGGCTCGTATGTGCTCAATTACTTAATGTTAATAACTAAATAAATAGTGTTGGGCGATATATCAATAATCGCGATATTTTACCGGTGAATGGAAAATCACTTGCGCTACCAGTGATTTACTTTTTGCAAATACGGTGATCAGTGATCGAAGCGAATACTGCAACCGGCATCGGCACGACACGCATTGGATGATCGCTGATGGCGCCGATCGAAATATGATATACCTATGAATTATTATTTAAAAATAATATGTGAAGGAAAACAGTGATGTAAGCTGATATGATATTTATATTGTTTAGACGTGGAGGGTGGCGGGCACCGCCAAGCCATGTAAAAGACTGTTTTCCAAAGCCGGCGTTAAAATAAATTAAGTGCAAACAAAGCTGAAAAACTATGCTTTCTTAAAGCTAATTTTTCATTTTCATTGGGAAAAAAGTAAGCTATATTTTGTTTTATTTTTATTTATTTAAAGAATTTAAAATTTTTATTTTTTTATGCGTTTTTGTTTTGCTTTAAAAAAGTTTTTTATTTTATATTTATATTTTTTGTGATTGAATTTAAGTTAAAAATGTTTAAATGGTGTTCGATTAATAAAAAATGTGTTTTTTTTTATTTTTAAAAGTAGGTAATGAATAAACCCTAAAACTTCATATTATTTTTACATAATAATGTTGCAATATATCACATTAAGCTTGTTGTTGTCACACCTTATATAAAAATGATTATTTAAGTTACGAGGCCAAAAAAATTAGATTTTTTAATATTGCTGTTAATTTAATTTGCAGCATAATATTTATTTTTTTAAAATCAATAAATATTATGCTGCATGTCAATGAAAACCGATAAGAGCTGCATAACTAATACATCCGTATTCGTTGCCAGACACCGAGCTGTCTTTATATTTCCATTTTTAGTTAAATATTTATGTATATTCAAGTCACTGCAGTAACTGAAATCACTGTTTAAAATCACGGTGATTTAGAAATCACTGTCGCCGATTCACCGGTTATCGAAAAATCACCGTATTTCCCAACACTATAAATAAACAAAATATTTTATACTTTTATGCAATATGCTATTACCCGACTTCTTTTTTTTATTTTTTTTTATTATTTTGTACTTTTTAGTTAGACTTTTACTTATTTTTTGAAGTCGCTTTAATTTTTTTAATGATTATATAACGTATTTTGTTCTTATATGACTTACTTCGTGAAAGTTAATAGTTAAATATGCACAACTTACACAAATTTCATGCTAAATGAAATAATTTTTAGGCCGCATGTAAATTTTAAATACATATTTTTTAAATTTTATTTATTAGACCTTAATATTTTAATATCATTCTCATATAAGGAAATTTTAAATAATTAGAAAATATTTTTATAAAATTATTTTTAAGAAAAAACCTTTAAAGCTTAAAAACTCTGGATCAAAAAAAGCCTACTCAAAACCTGTATACTAATTTAATGGAAAATTATGGTAATTTTTGTATTTTTGGCAAATTCGTTAGGACTAATAAAAAGAGAACAACATTTAAATGCAGAAGCACGCGCAGCGTTTTAGAATTTCAAGCAGAATATATTTCTTTTTCTGCCAGATACTTTGGGGTAATCAATATTTAGTTTATTGTTTATTTTATAAAGTCGCAAGCCTGTTTTAGCTTTTGTATAATAGCTTTGTTCGCGGGTCTAGTAATGAACCGATTCTGAACCAGAACCGAACTGGTTTAGAATTGTTTTAAAGGGCATGTCTAGTTATTTATTAGTTCGGAATTTTTATTTACCGCAAACGATTTTCTATACAGCTGAGGATGTATTCTAACGTAGCCTTTTGATTAGGATTTTTATGGTTAAATTGGATACTAAACAAAAAAATTAAATTCAAACAAAAAGGTAAATTGTTATACTGTCGAAAGCCACTCGAGGTCTCTCGGCGGAAGACGAGGGATTCCCTGCCTCCTCTCGTTTTTAACATCAGTATGTGTATTTAACTAAAGATAAAATTCAAACAAGAAATGGTAGAATCTTCTAATATTGTCTATATTTTTTAATTAAATCTTTATTTATTTTATTGCATACATATACATTCATATGGAATACAATTAAAAATCCTTTGTTTATATACGCTCAGAATCACAAAAATATAAAAAAAATATTCAACAGGTATATATTAACCCACATAAAAAGTGGCAGAAACAAATAAACTGTAATACAACGGTTTATTTCTGTACCACAAAAACAGAAAACAGCTGACCATGTCGACAATGCTCATGAAATTCTGAACTGAACTTTTAGTTCCAACAAAACTCCCAGGACTGCTAATCAGGTTACGAACCGGTAACGAACTGATTTCATTGTAACCCGCGAACACAGAACTGTTACTAAAAATTCAGGATTTTACTAACCGCGAACGCTGGTTTTTTCACTGCGCATGCGAATAGTCCCCGAACCGGTTCAGAATCAAACCCGCGAACAAAGCTAATATTATACATACTACATACGATTTTCATATTTCAAGTACACAGTGTGTCCAAAATTGGTAGGGAATATATTGGGATATTGGAAACTATAAGAGATAGAAAGATCGTTAAATTGGAAAAGGTTTGGGCCAATTACATGTTAATCTAATGCCGTTTTGATGATGGGCGGTATTTTGGCTTTTGAGTTATTTTGAAAAAACTGAAAATGTGCATTTTTTCAAATTATTTTTGAAATCTGTAAAAACATTATTAGGTTAAGTTTTTAAAAGCAATACATTTCTGTATTTTGTAATTTTAACGTTTCTGTTTTGATATACCATCATCAACTTTTGTTTTTCTTATGGCGACCATTTTGTTTTTTGTTTTTGAACTATTTAAAAAACGATTTTCCTTTTAAAAAATGTATAACACTTTTTTAGAATTTTTAATTTTTATGCCAATCTTCGTCAAAATTATTTTTTGTCCAGACCACGGAAGACATTAGCTCTTGAAAATATTGTTCCGAATCACCTCGTATAAAAACACGTTCTTCGTTTTTATACCTTTATTAACAATGGAACGTTACTATGGTTACAACAACGACAAAATTTGTACTTGTTAATGTCTCGAAATTTACAGTACAAAAGTCGAATCTATACTAATCATTCGAAGGTTTTCTGTCGCCCTTTAATAGTAATGTGGAAAAGTGAAGAATGATCTAGAATTTTGGAGAAATATCGCGAAAATTCCATAGTACAGGATGGCATAAAAGTTCTCAATGGATAATTCGGGTAGTTTCGGAAACCTTTGAAGGTGATGAAAGAACTAAGGAAAATTTAAGGTAAATTATTTAAATAAATTAACAAACTAAATTAAATAATCCTAACTCTCTAAAATTCTCTAACGTAAACACATTTTTGAACGTCTGTAACAATATAGCCATTCAACTTAATAAAAATCTATGTTAAGAAAGTTAATGCAAGTTTAGGGTTATGTACTCAAAAAAATTGTCTTTAATTTTTTTTTTTTTTAATATTATCTATAATACACAAAAACCAAATTATTATACTAACATAGTAATCTCTGAAAAACATTATTCTCTACACTTATTCTTATTACCAATCTACTTGCAGATGGAAGTTTTTAAAAATTCAAACAGTTTTAAAAATAATAATAAATAAAATACAAACATTAAAAAATATTTTGGGTAATTTTCTAGAATCCTAATGCAACTCCGATTTTGACAAAATTTGGTATACGTATATACATTGTTCTTAAGATATTCATCATCAGACTTGAATTTTAAACTAATCCTATTTTTACAATATTCCCCCTTCTTTTTGCACACAATTCTTGATTTAAAGCTAAAGTGTATTTGATTTTTACCGTTTAAAACCCCATATTTTTACGTATTTTACATTATTTTTGCATTAAATTGCATAGTTACACTTTAAATCATTTCAATCCCAGTGTGCCATGAAGCCCTATGTGTATGTATGGTTGCCGCATTATCAAAGAACAGCCACACAATTTAATTCAAAAATAATGTAAAAAACGTAGAAAAACGGGGTTTTAAAAGGTGAAAATCAAATATTGTGTGACACTTTAGCTTTAAATCAAGAATTGTGTGCAAAAAGAAGGGGGAATATAGTGAAAATAGGCTTAGTTCAAATTTGAACTTTGATGATGAATATCTCGAGAACGAAACGTTTCCGCCAAAAAATATTTCAAATTCGTGATCAGCACCCTAAAAACCCCCGTATCCCAAATTTCGTTAAAATCGGAGTTGCCGCAGGTTTCTAGAAAATTACCATAATTTGCATTATCTTAGTTTTTCGTTAAGATGAACTGCAATTAAAAAGTTAAACTTTTCTAAAACATTTTTTTAAGAGCTTTGATAATTGTGAAATAAGAAATAGAAAGTAAGTTAAAAGCATATAATAATTTAAAATTGCAGGTTGGTAATAAGTTTAAAGAACATATTGTTTTTTTACAAATTATTATGTTAATAATATTTGGGACTTTAATTATGTTTATGCCAATTTAAAGACACGATGAATTTGACTTTTGTGTAGTATGGTATATGTTATGGGTAATAAAATAAAAAAATGTTTTTAAGCACATACACCCATCGTAAAAAAATTGACTGCTTGATATTATTTACACATACTAATGTGCCGATGCACACAAGGTAAATAAACATCTTTGTTAGGGTACATAAGTTTCTAAAAGTAAGAAATAAACTGGCACATACTTTTTTAACATAGAACCTTCTTAGGAATTAAATGGCGGTTATTTCTAGAGCTAATGACTTCCGCAGTCATGGCCAACTTGGGTAAAAATTAATTTGGACGTTTTTTGCCATCAAAATTCCTATAAAGTGTTTTACATTGTTCTTAAGGAAAAAACGTTTTTTAAAAATATACCAAAAACAAAATGCCAGCCATAAGAAAAACAAAAGTTGATGATGGTATCTTAAAACCAAAACGGTAAAATTAAAAATCCAAATACATACTTGCATTGCTCTTATAAAGTTGTCCCAATATTTTTTAACAGATTACAGAGAAGTTATTTAAAATTAAAAAGTTAAAATTCTTTTAAAAATGCACATTTAAGTTTTTTGAAAAAACTTAACCAAACAAGATACAGCCGTCATAAAAACAGTATTAGAATAACGGTTAAATGGTCCACAACTTTTCCTATTTAACCACCTTTTATCTCTTATAGTTTTTAATAACTCAATACATTCCCTACCAATTTCGGACACACTGCATTAAACAATTTTAGTTAGTGTTCAACTTTAAAAAACTAAATTTTTGACATTTTTTTATTAATACCGTATTAAGTACTAGGCTGAAGCAAAAGAAGTAAAAAGTTTTAAAGAATACAAAATATAATTATAAAAATGTATTTAAAACCCAATTTTTCTAATAAAATTATACAACATAGTATACGCAGCTTCTGGTTGTTCAATAGGCACCATATGGCTTGCATCTCTTACCAAGATTTCAGTAAGATTTCCTGCTCTCTTAACATACCCAGCCACTCTACCATTAACTTCCCATATTTCCCTGCTAGCCGTCTTATACTCTTCTGCAGCACTAAAGTTCAAGTTTTGGAGGTAGTTTTCTGTAAGGGTATACGCTACAATAACATCAAGTTGGCCGTTAAAAATCAGTACTCGATAATGGCTTAACAACTCAGAGATCCATGGAGCTACACTGTCAGTAATGTCATCCCAAAGATAGTCATAGACAAGGTCAGCTTGAGCCCCAAAATCAGTTGCACCAACATGTAAAGCTTCCCTTACTTCATCCAATTGAATAAAATCTTGCCAGTCATACGAATCATCGTCAACGTCTTTTAAGTAGTTGTAAATATTTGACAAGTTTGTAGCTCTATGGAAAATTGAAGTATCACCACCTAAAACGATATCCTGGAATTTCTGTGTGGCATTTTCGAAATCTCCTTCTTGAATTAGTTGCACTGCTTCAGCTTCTGCTGCTTTCATTTCATCCCTAGCCGAAACATCCAACAATCCCAACTGATACAAATAGTCGCTAAAGACAAACATGTGTTCAGGGTCACTCCACCCGTTGCCTATAATGACACCTTGAAGGTTAATCCTAATATCTGCTGAAGGGTTATTTTTATGAATGGTATAGCTGATAGCTGGAACATATTTTCCTGCATACGATTCCCCTGATACAAAGAATGGATTCTTCTGTAGCTCAGAAAACACAGTAAAGAATTGTGTCAATGCACTGTACAGATCAGCGCCTACTTTAGTTTGATTTTGAGCAAATCCTTCTGTGGTAAAACTAAAGCCAGTTCCAGCTGGGCTATCTATATACAGTACAGAATGATCTCTATTCCAAGAGTATTCTCTTAATGTGACATTTAAGTCCTGACTAACAATAAAAGGTCCATGTTCGTCAAATAATCCATAGAGACTTGGAGATCCTGGTCCACCTTGAAGCCACAAAACTACTGGAGCATTTTCGTAATCGGTTGCAGCAGGAAAGAACCAAAAGAACAAGTTGGAGTTGTATATTTCATCTACAGTAAAGTATCCTGAGTAACTGACAACGTTTTGAAAATTTGGATAGTGAACTTCAGACGCTAATCTAGCTCCAGCAGTATCATTTTGTTTTATGTAGTCCGTCAAAATTAGGGGTTGGCTTTTGACTTTACTAGCTTTAAAGTGTTTCGGCGATTTATTTATTTTAGTAAACCGACCCAAGACCGCTTGCAATAGCAGCAATGTTAGAAACAGCGATAAAATCTTTGACATGATGCAGATAATGTTTTAATTTTCTTCCTAAAAATAAAATACCATAAAATAATTTGCTAACCGGGTCAGAGCATGTTTAGTTGTTTTAAAACCCAAAAAGTTGTTTTAAATGTAAATTTTTGAAATAAAATTAAAATTTGCCTACTGTTAAGTGTGGTGAGATGTTGTGGAAAAAAATCTGTATTTGACGTATTTACATATGCACAAAATGTTTCGTGCATATATAAAGTGGAATCGTAAATTAGTAAAAAGAATCCTAAAAATAAAAAGACCTAATAGTAGGGGATCCCACGATGCTAATTTTTTTTTATCTTTGGACAAACGGCTTAAAGCCTAAATACTAACGTACCGTGGGTGTCTTAAGCGAGGTAAGAGGGAGTTTGTTGACACGGGACTTAAATACTTGAAGATATGGGGGAAGGAAAGACCTCCGCGGGCAGCAGGTTCCACAATCTAGAGACTCTAGGGATGAAAGAACGAACAAAGTGAGAAGTTCGGGGCCTGTCTAGTTGGACAGTATAGGGATGCATACGCGCGGAACCACGAGTTTCTCTGTTGGGAACCGTGAGTGGAGGAACTATACTGGACAATTCTTCAGAGCAGAAGCCATGGAAGTACCTATAAAAAGCGATAAATCCACCACAGCCCGACGATGAGCAAGAGAGGGAAGCCTTTCTGTAAGTGAAGGATCATTAATGAGACGAATAGCCCTTCTTTGAATAGAATCAAGAATGCTTAGGGTTGTGGGGGACGCCATGCCCCAGATATGGGAACAATATTCCAAGGGAGGTCGGATTTGCCGCCAGTTTAATTCACTTGAAGAAGTGATAAAAAGCAATAACTTACAATAATAATAGCAATTAATATTAATTAGAACCTGGTTTTAATTTAAAATTAAAAAAGGTCTTAATAAAACTTAAATTTATATATAGATTTTCTGTTTTTTTTTGTCGGATACATTATTCTTATAATTATTAATATTTATAAATTTTACCTTTTTAATGTCTTTCTATCTGCGATATTAAGGATCTTTTTATTTATTTTATTTTCTTTAAATTTTTTCTATGCACTTGGAAGATCCACTACCTAAGCAACTAATTGTTTGAACTGATTTACTTTTTATTTATTACAAGTTAATGACCTTCATTTTTCTTAATTTAAGTACCTATTTTTTATCTTTATTTTTAAGTCTTTAAAAAATTATGTTTGCTGACGTGGAAATCAAATTTTATTTGGTAAATAAATTAAATTAAATTAATTTTCTTATACAATAAACCACTTATTTAGATAAGACCGAAAAACATAAATTTATTATATTTTTAAGGTACATCCTAGTATCTAAGTGTGACACTTAAAATCATTTTTGGTCATAGACGTCATCAGACCAAAATTATGACGTCATTGTAACGTCATTTAATTTGACGTGTTTTTCGTCATACTAGCTCATAAAAATCTAATGATTTCATGTTTAGAAAACCCGCAGAAAAATTTTTGTGACATTATATGATTCGTGTCAAAACCAACCGAAATATCATATGACAGAAAAATAAGACTTATAATTTTACAAAATTGAAATAGGAAAAAAACTCTACCGATAGATGGCGTAATGGACAATAAACTACTACGTTTATTCAACATCTTCGCTTTTATCGCCTACACCGCACCGATGAGTATCCAAAATAGTTCGAGACCGGTCTGCAATTGGTGATCTCAATTAGCTTTAAAAGAAATATCTTCGGCTAGTGTAAAAATCGCATCTTCAGGTTGGACAGTGTCCCGAGAGAGATGCGATATTGCAGTTTTTCCTATTTCAATTTTCAAATAAAATATGACATTTTATTTTCGTATTGCCATAGCTTTTAAAAAAAAAGTATATGCGTCAATTTTTCTTCATCTTAAAGACGTCATTAACGGGACGTCTCTTTTAGTCTGTGACTTAGGGAGGTCAATTTGACGTCATTTCGTCGTCATCTTACTATATTTTCTACACTATATATGTGCTAAATGTGGCTCATTTGGCCAAAGGATTATCAAATAATAAAAACTGGGGTTCAAATTTTTGTGACAGTACAGCGAATAGTCGGCTCAGTAGGCCGATTGTGCCTGGACCAGCCCGAAGTGCACAAAACACATTTCTCGGAAAATGATGACTTTTATAATACGTTGCCAAACGTACTGAACACAAATACCAGACAGTTTGAACTTTGGACCCTCTTCTCTATCCAAAAATATCTACTAGAAATAGGTCCTCTAAATAAATACCCCCTTATTAAAAAAAAAAAAAAAAACATTGAATAAAGTAAATATTTATTTATATTTTAACAAAATGGTTCATTTCTTATAAATCTATACACTAAATCATAAGCAACCTTTGGCTGTTCCTTCGCTACCACATGGCTTGCGCCCCTCACCAACACCTCAGTTAATTTACCGGCAGTTTTAACGAAAACCCGCTATTCTATCATCAACATACCAGCTACATCTCGGTGCGTTTCTATATTCCATTTCAGCATTAAATTCTAAATTTCTAAGGGAATTCTCTGTCATAGAATAATTTATAAGCACATCTAGTTGGCCGGTATAGAAGATTATTCTATAATGATCTAGAAGCTTACTAATCTGTGAAGTAACGCTCTTGCTAATGTCATCCCAAAGATTCGTGTAGACAACTTTATGCTGAAGACCAAAAAAAGTGGTTCCTATATGTATAGCCTCACGAAATTCTGGCTCCTCAATAAAAAGTCATCCAGTGGGTGGTGTCGTCGTCGTCATCTTCCAGATAATTGTACACATTGGTAAGATTGGTAGAGTTCTGGTACATGGTGTTTTTATCAGCTAAAATAACAAAATTTCTGCTTAACGGAATGTTTAAGGCTCTCCGCACATGAGTCTGCAAAACAGCGTAACGAGAACGCGATTTTCACAGGCATCGACAGCACGTAGGCATATTAGCATGTCCGATCTCAGCAATCCGCGTCCTTTAGTAACCAAATGACATATGATTTCATTGGCGAGAATATAGTAAAAATTGACCATTAAATGTATGCTCGTCTCTGTACGGTTGTGGCCACTTCAAACACGAATATACGCGTACATACTGTCGAAAGCTTGTCGAATCTCGATCTCGTCGCTGTTTTACCGACCCATGTGCCTAAGAGAACGTTGTATAGTGGTACTCGTAAGCTGCCAAGTGGTGGGTCAACCCGCACAAAGTAATTAATCCATCTTTAGTGATAATATACAGGGATATTTTTACTAAATATAATCAAATTTGTAATGGGACCTTGTTTTACGAAAATATAATTTAAATAGATTTCTTTTATGATATATATATTAATTGTTTAATGTATGTACTTTCAACAATTTCTTTGTAAACCTAATTTTGTGGGCGAAAATACAATGTTGGGGGACAGCCAAGATTTTTGTAAAGGTTTTATCACTCATAGCAAAAAAATTGAAACGGTTTATGATTCTAAAAATAATGGACCCGTAAAGTTTTAGAATGAGAAGTTTTATTAGAAGTTGATGAGTGATATTTACTTAAATATTTTAATCACTTTTTAAAAAAATCGGTTGGGACAAGCCGATTACGAGTTTACAGAGAATCGCCCTTTAACACCTTTTTAAAATGCAAGAAAATAAGATAATGTTTCAAATAAAATTATGACCGGGAATGCTTTCATACAGGGTGTTAAAATTTTAGGGAAAAATATGCCTTTGCCTTTTTATCATAGCTTTCCAACCGTTCCAGATATTTCCACAAAATTTGGTACACTTCTTTTTGACCATTACATTACATTTTTTTTGTAAAAGTTAAAAAAAATACCAGTGGCGTTCGAGACACGATTTGTATTGATTTAAAAAAAAGTAGTAGGCTACTGATTTTTCTTCAAATCAATATTATTTTTAAAATACTCATTAACTTTGCATGGTAAAATCGCTAAAATGTGAGTGGTGTGTTGTATGTGTAACATTTGTTTTTGTCTAATTTGAACTAAAATAAGGTCAAATACCTACATTACTACAACTGTAACTTTTTTATTTTTGATATTAAAAAAAAGTAATTCATTATAAAAACTTAAGGTTATTTTAAATAGCAGAAGAGTTTATAAGAATCGCCATATGACATACAGGAGTGTTTCAGAAGTGTGAACATATTATAAAAGTGCCAATATATCGAAAACATTTGATTTTTCACTGGGATCATTTTATGTTTTTGGACTCTAATAAGTTGTATTAACAGCCGTTTTAATATTATCGTTACTTTTCGAGGCACCCTGTATATACTTGGTGCAATGGAACAATACAGTGTGTTCAAGATAAGGATCCTAAGCATGCGGAGTCTCAGTACCTATTGGAGATACAGCTTAGGTTAAATTAGGAAAAAGTTGTGTTATTTAAAGCTTATTTACATGCCGTTAAGAAACAAAATTTTCATGGCCTGCTGAGATATTTGGCTAAAACGAAAATTTGACTTTATCGATTTTATTTTTTCTGACTTTATTTGAAGAGATATAAAAAAACTAATACCACTTTTTCATTGGCACTTTTTAGCTACTACATGATGGTATTTTTAGATTTTATACCCGACGTTTTGTTTTCAAGAAACCATCATCAACTTTAGTTTTTATATGGCTCGAAAAAAAGTACCCACTGTATCTGATTCCATTTTTTATTACAAATTCAACAATGTATCACATGTCATATTTCAATTTTAGAAAAAGATAAAAACAGAAAAATGCATGTTCATCTTTAAATGTTATTTTTAAGTAGGCCTTGCAAACAAATGCTTGGACGTTAATACTTGTTACCGTATTGATGGTTTCTTGAAAACGAAACGTCGGGTATAAAATCTAAAAATACCATCATGTAGTAGCTAAAAGTGCCAATGAAAAAGTGTAATTAGTTTTTTTATATCTCTTCAAATAAAGTCAGAAAAAATAAAATCGATATAGTCAAATTTTCGTTTTTGCCAAATATCACAGCAGGCCATGAAAATTTTTCAAGTTTTTAAACGGCATGTAAATAAGCTTTAAAAAACACAACTTTTACCTAATTTAACCTAAGCTGTATCTCCAATAGGTACTGAGATTCCCATGCTTAGGATCCTTATCTTGGACACACTGTATATCACAAGTTTACATCGGTTTTAATAAATAATGATTTTACAACATGTTTACCTAAAATAATTTTAACTATATTGTCAGTCGCGTTCTTATATTTGCCTTCTTTAATCAGTCTGTATGTGTCCACTTCCATTCTTTTTATTTTATGTCTGGTGTTTATATCAATCAAACCCAATTGTCGCAAATGGTCACTCCAGACGAGCATATTTACAGGGTCGATCCATGCGTTCTGAAGAATTAATCCTAAAAAACAGACGTTTAATTATAAATTGGAGAAGTAGTCCATAATGCTGTGGCGTTGTAATGTAATTGACAAATAAAACTACTGTCTTTCACCACTAAATGCTCTTTATTCTATGTCAGTTATTCAAAATTTCAGGGGGACATGTTTCGACCATAGAGATGGTCATCATCAGCCCAAAAGGAAGCCAGAAAGAGATAAGAAAAGTTTAACATTTGAAAGTATAAAAGATGAAAAAATGGGGTTGCGTTATTGGAAAAAGCCTACATTTGGTGGTGGTTATTTAGAAGAATATTTAGTTTTTAAGAAGTTTAGGAATATGTAATTTTAATTTAACTTTAACTTAGTCAAAACTTAATGTAACCATTGTTTAGGCCCAGACAATTTTGTCTTGTTCTAAATAACCACCACCAAATGTAGGCTTTTTCCATTAACACCAACCCCATTCTTTCATCTTTTATACTTTCAAATCCATGATGAGTTATCGTCCTTGGCCGAAATGTAATGGAAAAGATGGTAGTGGGTATGAGGACGGCAAAATAAAGACGCTTTATTTGTTCTGCGACGTTTCGGTCCTGATTTTGGACCTTTTCAAGCTTCCAAATATGATTTGGCAAATGATGCAATATTTGGAAGCTTGAAAAGGTCCAAAATCAGGACCGAGACGTCGCAGAACAAGTAAAGCGTCTTTTACGCCGTCCTCTACCACTACCATCTTTTCCAACTACTTTCAAATGTTAAACTTTTTCTAATCTTTTTTGAGGACTTCTTCGCTTCCTTTTTTGGGCTGATGATGACCATCTCTATCGAAACATGTCCCCTGAAATTTTGAATAACTGACATAGAATAAAAGAGCATTTAGTGGTGAAAGACAGTAGTTTTATTTGTCAGTTTAATTATAAGATGATAGAAAAATCAAATCACGCAACTTAAGACAAGGATTCTACGTGAATTCATGATAGAATAATGGCACACCTTAATATGATTCAATTATCAAATTGTCATTGGTTTTTGAGATACAACTTTTTAAATTTTAAATTTTTATTACTTGTTTTTAAAATTGTTTGCTTAACTCTTAATTACAAACGTCACGTCTGGGAGAAGCCGGAACATGTTTCTCTGTCCATTGTTATATCCCGCATTGTATTTTAGGGTTAATAGTCCATCTACTTTTAAGTTTGGTGTTGCTTGGTCTGTATACAAAGGAATTTGTCGTGACACATTTTTTTCTTTCTATCTTTGGACGAACCACGAAGGCTAAAGCCTAAATACTACCGTACCGTGGGTGTCTTAAGCGAGGTAAGAGGGAGTTTGTTGACACGGGACTTAAATACTTGAAGATTTGGGAGGGAAGGAAAGACCTCCGCGGGCAGCAGGTTCCACAATCTAGAAACTCTAGGGATAAAAGAACGAACAAAGTGGGAAGTTCGGGGCCTGTCCAGTTGGACCGTATAGGGATGCATACGCGCGGCACTACGAGTTTCTCGGGTGGGAACCGTGAGTGAAGGAACTATACTGGACAATTCTTCAGAGCAGAAGCCATGGAAGTACCTATAGAAAAGCGATAAATCCCCCACAGCCCGACGATGGGCAAGAGACGGAAGCCTTTCTGTAAGTGAAGGATCATTAATAAGACGAATAGCTCTTCTTTGGATGGAGTCAAGAATGCTTAGGGTTGTGGGGGACGCCATACCCCAGATATAAGAACAATATTCCAAGGAAGGTCGGATTTGGGACACATGTAAAGTGTATAAATTAGAAGCGGAAAAATACTTTTTGGCTCGAAAGAGAAATCCAAGCTTTTTTGAAGCTGCCGTGGATATAGATACAATGTATTTATGCCAGTTAAGGTTACTTTTAAATGTGACGCCCACAAGATTGAAGTGTCTTTGCTTTGCAAAACTTGGCCGCTCATAAGTAGAGGATGAGTATTTGATGACTCATTTTCGCGACAAGGAACATGATTGTAATTTGGATGCTTTAAAATGGACGAGATTTTTGGCGCCTCAATCCAATATTAAATTAAGATCCTGCGAAAGAGATATCTGCATTGCTCTGCGTTTGTTTTCCAAGTCAGGTTTAGTGATGGGTTTAGGAACCTGAAAACTGGAGTGACGGGTACTATCGTCGGCGAAACTATAAATGGAATTAGTTGTGGACGAGAGAAGGTTGTTGATGTGAAGAAGAAACAATGTTGGTGCCAGAACTGAGCCCTGAGGCACTCCAGCATTTACTTGGTGAAAGCTTGAAGAATGGCCGTCCACGATAACTGATACGACGATCAGATAGATAACTAGAGAGCCAAGTACAGAGTTTGGTTGAATAACCATAGGAGGGAAGTTTATTAATATTGTAGGTATTTGTTTTTATTTAGTGCAAAAGATTCGAATGCGTCTGAGAGACGCTACGTTAGTAGTTATGAAATTATTTTCATGTGATTGGATTCTTAACAAAGGTATTTAAAATAGGTGTTTGCAAGTAATTTTAACTATAAAAAGCAAGTACAAAAATGACACAGAGATTCTAAATAAATTAGTAGAACAAATTTTATCAAAAAACTTTTAATGTAAATGAGTAACCCCACATTTTGTCAGAACAGCGAAAAATTCACATGTATCCCGACTAATTATATCAAGTATTTGTGATAATTTAGGTTTGACCCCAAAATTATTTAGGAAAATAACATAAAAGAATTGCCTAAAAGAAAGACTTGCTGTACTTTTAATTTAAAGCAAGCAAAGACAAACTGCCAACTTTAAAAATAATGTGTATTCAATGTGTTTAACAAATTTGGGGCGCCAAAAATCTCGTTTAATTTAATGCATCCAAAACACAATCTTGTTCCTTGTCGCGAAAAAAATCATCAAACACTCATCCTTTGCTTATGAGTGGCCAGGTTTTGCAGAGCGGGGACACATTTAACCTTGTGGGCGTCACATTTGAGAATAACCTTAACTGGCATAAACACATTGTATCTATAGCCACCGCGGCTTCAAAAAGGCTTGGATTTCTTTTCCGAGCCAAAAAGTATTTTTCTCCTTCCAATTTATACACTTTGTATGTGTCCCCAATTCGACCTCTCTGGAATATTGTTCTCATGTCTGGGGAATGGCATCTCCTACAACCCTCAGCATTTTTGATGCCATTCAAAGAAGGGCTGTTCGTCTTATTAATGATCCTTTGCTTACTCAAAGACTTCCTTCTCTTGCCCATCGTCGAGCTGTGGGAGATCTATCCCTCTTCTATAGATACTTTTACGGCTTCTGCTCCGACGAATTATCCAGTATAGTCCCTCCTCTTGCAGCTCCCAACAGAGAAACTCGTAGTGCTGCGCGTATGCATCCCTATACAGTTCAATTGGACAGGCCCCGAACTTCCCATTTCGTTCGTTCTTTTATCCCTAGAGTTTCTAGACTGTGGAACCTACTGCCAGCGGAGGTCTTTCCTTCCCCCAAAATCTTCAAGTATTTAAGTCCCGTGTTAACAAACTCCCTCTTACCTCGCTTAAGACGCCCACGGTACGTTAGTATTTAGGCTTTCAGCCTTCGTGGATTGTCCAAAGAAAAAAATAATATATAGTTTTAGCATCGCCTTCTAGATGTTAGAATTGTACTAACGACAAAATAGTACAATTATTCAAAACATCTAGCAGGTGGTGAGTTTTAGGAATATGAATTTTTTTATTGTTATACCTTCTGGTATTTTTGTATAAGTCTAAGTATAAATCTAAGTATAAGTATAAATAAAAACAGAAAATTAATATGAAAAACAAATGATATATTGCGGAGCGTCTAAGAGACGCGACGATAGTAGTTGATGGACATTTTAGTAATAGTTCACATTGATTATGTGCCGCGGCTAAAATTTTTAAGTTTTAATAGCTACTCTATTTTTACCAAGTTTTCTTCTAGGTTCTCTTTTTTTATCTCGAAAAAATTCGTGTATCAATAGAGTTGGGACACCCTGTATATTTGGTATAGGTCCTATGCCAAAATTAAAAATCCTCAGTACCATCTTACGTACTACTTACCTTGTAAGTTTATTTTAAACCCAATATCTTCACTTGATCTGTGAATAGCATCAGCTGCTGCAACAGCATATTTTCCACCATACGATTCGCCGGCAATAAAAAACGGATTTTTCTTAAGCTCGTGAAACATGCTGAAAAACTGACCGAGAGCAATGTGAAGAAGTGCTCCTATATCTTCTGGAGTTTTTGCAAACCCTTCTCTAGTAAAGCTAAATCCTGTTCCAACTGGGTTATCTATGTAGATAATGGAATGATCTTTGTGCCAGGAGTAGTTCCGCAAGGAAACTTCTAATTTTTCGTCAATAATAAATGGACCATGTTCTAAAATGAAAATATGTTACTAAAAAAGTCTTAACTTTGCATTGTGTCACAAAATATTGAACCCTTTCAGTGTTGAATTCAGACTTTTTTACCGGGGTGGGGGGATTTATTCTTTTCAGGGGGTTCTTATACGATTAAAATAGTTATTTATGTTTTACCCATTTATTATTGATCTCTAATACCTTAGAAACGAAATATGTTATGGTAGCAATAATACCTGCTATCACACCTAGGGCATTATAAGCGGGCATTATGATAATGCCCGCTTATAATGCCCTAATGCGCTAATATGGAAATTTTATTGCTTATCCAATTTTATTTCTCTCACAACAAAGATCAAGTTTATACAAACATATGTATTAAAATAAAATCAATAACTTACCAGTTCCTGAAAATATGCCATTAAAACGGTTTCGGTTATTTGAAGAATTGCGTTCGCATCTTTCTAAATACCAAATACGCCATACTCCCGATCATACTGTTGCCTTGATTTAACTGGCAAAAGATTTTCGATCGCTTTTATGGCCTTTTCACTTATATTTTGTGGAATTTCTTCCATTTTGAGCAAATCGTTAAATAAAAAATGCCAACTGACTAACTGATAGAAACATCAAAGTCAAACTTAACACCAGTCATTTTCTACTTACGTATACAGGGACAGGTGCAACTTATTTTTATATTCCGAATAAATAATGTATTTAGTCATTGAGAAACTCTTTTTGGGTAAAACATAAAGCATTGTATGCACCACGGGCTTTACTGTAATCTAGCCTCGACCTTCAGGGCATTATAGTCCTAGTATCGCCCTTGATACATAAATAGCCATTTTGTACCAAGAGCGTAAAATAGCACTTTTACGCCCGCAGCTGAAAGTTTTTGTCCCAGCTACAACACAACAATCAGCTGTGGGCATAGTAGTGCTTTACGCCAGAGGTGTAAACAATATTTTTGTACGACTGAAATTATTGTACAAGCATTCTCTTTAGAAAGGAGAAAATTTTTCGCCCATTTAAAAAACAAAGTTAATGATGGTGGCTCAAAGACGAAACTTCGGATTTTAAATTTAGTAACATCATTTTATAGAACAGAAAAAGTGGCAATGGTAATGTGTCGTTTACTTTTAAAATATCTCTTCCAACTAAACCGAAAAAGCATAACAACTGTTTCGCAAAATTTCGGTTTTTGCCAGATAATTCCGGAACGCCTGCAAATTTTCAAAACGGAATTTTGTTCAGCATAAAAATGCGCAACTTTGCCCTAATTTAATCAACCTTCTATCTCTTACCATTTCCAAAATCCTAATGGTGTTTCTCGAATTTGTAACAGCCTGATAGCTTACCTATAAAAAGCCCATATAAGCTTGATGCTGCCGGACCACCTTGCAACCATAATATAACTGGAGCATTCTCGTAATCATTTTCAGCAGGAAAAAACCAGAAGAAAAGATTTGACTCGTGGTCCTCATCCACGGTAAGACATCCAGAATAGCTGGTAACGTTTTGGAAAGGAGGATAATGCACTTCTGCAGCTTCTTTTGCTTCGTCAATTCTATTTTCCTTAATGTATTTCGTAAGGATGAGAGGAGGACCCAATTCAATGGGGCTGCCAATTCGTGCTAGTATTTGTATTGGTGGCTCTTGAAGTGTTAAGAGTTTGGCATCGACAGATAGTGAATATATTAGCAAAACAAATAGAAAATAGTATATCATGTTAGGCTCCGTTTTAAATGTAAAGTTCTATTTGCTTTTGGGTTTATAAACTAAAAAAAAGAGAAATATCAGGTTTAGCAGTGCCTAGTAACTATCATCTTTTTTTTTTTAGTTAGGGATCCCTGAACCATTTTTCCAAATCATTACTAACAAGATGATTTTTTCGTGAGTGGCTCCATTTTGACGAGACGACCAAATTTTTTTCTTACAACAATTTTCGTTGGTGGTGCCATACAGGGGAGCAGGGATCAAATATGTTGATTTGATGAATAACAAAAAATCAGGATGACGTATAGTAAGAACATTTTAAAAGCACAAATTCGGTACCCTTTAAAAATAATACAAAAAACATAAAAAGGCCGCCTGCAATCGGACTATTCTATACAAAGGCGCCGCTATCCTTTACAGCGACGCGCCGATATACTATGGGATAGAAATCCATTATTTTGGCCAAAAAGCAACTTTGAAATTTTAATGGCTTATGCTGTGTATTTCAAAGTAGATACTCCAAACTACATGTACGCAAAATTATAAAAGGATATGACGACTTCTATTGGGGTAATAAGAAACTTGAAAATGTATTTTAAGTAAACATTAATATACCTACAACATTTAATCTACTTAGTTTATTATTAGCATTGTTTACTAAAAAAAGTAAAAGAGTTTAAATAATAAGAGCTATTTTTGTGTTTCCGATGCAGTCTCACTGAAGTCTCGCTACTTTTATCAAAGATTTTTTTACCTTTTTCTTTATCAGTTTTTGTACTTACAATTGCCTTTCTACTTTTTGCTACTTCTGAGTGTAAGGACAGATACAAGATTTTTATAATTTACAAGGTTTTCCATTTTAAAATTTAATATGTTTTGTCCTACACTGTATATCCTAAAAGATAAAAGCATTCTGATGAAAGATATGGATTCTACAGAATCTACCCAACAAAACAGTTTTTTTTATTTATTTTATATGTTAAAAAATAAAAAAGTTGGGAAGATGTATCTCAATTACGCTTCTAAGAATAATTTAAAATTATTTTTCAGATTTGGATGGTCATATTTCCGAAACTAATTGAGATAGACACATCAAATGTAGTATTTTTTAAAGCATTTTAAAAGATTTTGGTGGTGATATAATATTCAGGGTATTCAATTTAAAAAAATCATTCCTATTGTCGTACCCTGTATATCATATGAGATAATAATCTTCGGATTACTGATTAGAATACTACCGAATTAACCAAACAATTTGATATTTTAGTTTATTTTGTACAATAAAAAATAATAATGTTAAGGGGGTGTAAATTTATAATAACATATAATAAGTTTTAGGTTTCCAAAAAGCATTTGTAATAATTTATAATATTTTTCCAGTCAAAAGCACCTTATTTTAAGTTAGATTGGTAAGTTTCAGAATTTTGACCAAAAAATTAATTTCTATCCCATAGTGCGATGACCAGCTGCATCAACCGGCATATCATAAAAGAAATATAGCATAGGCGGCCGCGAACACAAGCATGCCGATTTATTTGCTTTAAAGTTTTTGTGATTTTTTTTCTTATCAAAGAGCACCGAATTTACATTTTAAAACTCTTCCTTCTATACCTCGCAATTTGTAGGACAATGGGGGTGTTAAATTTCATAAATATTACTTATTATACATTATTATCAGCTGGTTATTAGATATCGTTAACCATACATGTTAATGGTAGGAGACTCTTTGATGAAACCTTACATTTTGTAGGACAAATATTTCTTCAGTTTATTTAGATAATTATCGTGAAAACTAACAAAGAAAATTCATGTTTGTAATAAGTTTTTGATTTTTCAAATCAACACATTTAATTCTGCTACCCCTTTAAGCTACAACCAACTAAAATTGTTGTAAGGAAAAAAGTTGGGCATCTCGTCAAAATGAAGCTACTTAAGAAAATTAAACTTGTTAGTAATGAATTGTAAAAATGGTCCAGGGATCCCTAACTATTTATTATCTAAAAGACCTTTTAGTCGAGATCCTCTGAGTGGCAGACCTTTGTCATTTTGTAAAAGCTGAAAGTTTGTCAGCGCATGGTCCCAACATAGGTAGAAGCGATAGTAGGCTATAAAGTTTGAGTAATAGTGACTTTGGCAGGTATTAGGTACCAAATGTTAATAAATTAAAAGGTTATTTTTCTCATCTTGTAAAAGCTGAATTTAATATTCTGTTACTTAGGACATCACGGACTCTTTGTTTGACCTCCGGACAGTGCGGACGTGCGTAGAGGACTACAAAGTTCTTCCCGGAGTAGCGGCTAGTGGTGTCGTACGAACGTTTTTACCTTCGGGGATCAAGGAAAGATTCACGCTAAATTGACGGCATCTTTCTTCTGAATCTAAGCGCTGTAGGCGAAGATTCCTATAAGCTGATGGTATCCTGTTTGGTGATGAAAACGAGGTATTTCTCAAATGGCGGGAAATAGATGGGCGTGCCATGGGAACTGTCAGTAATGAAAGTAAAGGTTATACGTAACACCAGTAGCAGGTCTTAGTTTGACAGCCGACAATTTATGCATTGCATCGATTGTAGAATTATTTTTGTTTTCTTTTTCGAATTTCTGGGAGCTACGAGCTCGATTATCCAGATTTTCCGCCAACGAAGCCCTGGAAAGCATAGTCCGGAAGGGGGAGAGTGGTGGATTGGACCTTAAGGGACCAAAACCAAGAAAAAAATAGAATAGAATAATCAATTTCAGTTCCTTTAGTTGCTTCACTGCTCATGTCTTTCAAGTTAACATACACAATCAGCGAAAATTATCTACAGTTGGAGAAGAACTGTATAAGGTTACCATGGTAAATAATTAATAGTTTAAAAAACTAAAAAACACGCTTTTATATGCAACCGAACTAAAAATTAGAAAATAATTTTTCATTAAAAAAATATTGTCATTTCATAGTAAAAAGCGTGGGGTGCATTTTACTATTTTTTCATAACTTTTCCATCATAGATATTTGCAAATATAATAATTATAACATTTAATATATTTATCACCCCACGCTTTTTACTATGAAATGACAATATTTTTTTTAATGAAAAATTATTTTCTAATTTTTAGTTCGGTTGCATATAAAGGCGTGTTTTTTAGTTTTTTTAAACTATTAATTATTTTTCATTTTTTAGTTTCTGCTACTCTTGACAAAATGGCGAAACATTTTTTTAATGAACAAGAGTGGCAAATTTTAAAATTTTTCCAACAGATTGCAACTCACTAAAAAATTTCTTCTTCATTAAGTAGCAAAGTTTGAAATTTTGCCAACAGATGGCAATCCAGGCAATGTTTGGACCGTTGCCAATATATTGCAACCCACTAAAAAATTTCTTCTTCATTTAATAGCAAAGTTTGAAATGTTGCCAACAGATGGCAACCTAGGTGTTGTTTTTATAATATAATGGAATTTTTTTCCTGACGATCCAAAAAAGATAACGGGATACTGTTTGCAGATTATTGCATTGTCATGTTTCCTTAATACGTGTGCAAAGTTTCAAAGAAATCGAATAGCTGGAAGTTGGTTAAAATTAGGCTCAAAGATTCCGTTACATAGCCAGATAGTTACAACCCAAGTTAATAAAAAAGCGTGTTAACGGCATTTATTAACTGTTATTGTTCATAAAAATTGAACACCAATGGTGCAACTAACCCAATTGTGTAAAAGAACTTATTAATTTTTATTGTTCATAAAAATTGAACACCAATGGTGCAACTAACCAAACTGTGTAAAAACTAAAAAATTGCTTCTTCATTTAATAGCAAAGTTTGAAATGTTGCCAACAGATGGCATCCTAGGTATTGTTTTTATAATATAATGGAATTTTTTTCCTGGCGATTCAAAAAAGATAACGGGATACTGTTTTAAATTATTGCATCTTCATCGGTCCTTGACACGTGTGCAAAGTTTCAAAGAAATCGAATAGCTGGAAGTTGGTTAAAATTAGGCTCAAAGATTCCGTTACATAGATAGATAGTTACAACCCAAGTTAATAAAAGCGTGTTAAAAAGGTACCTCAGTATTACCTTTTAAACAGTTATTATTGACCATATGCTGACTGACGACTACCCTTAATCTTTCATGTTTATTTTAATAAAGAAATTTTTGAACAATCATACTAAATATGCCATTAATCACAAAGTTTTTCAAAATTAGTGCCAAATGTGTCTGACAAAGGGTAAGATTAGGTATGAGCCCTTATGTATACTTTTTATAGAAAACTATTTAACTTACCCCGGTTATAGTGTAAAAGCTAACAATAAATGTTTAGAGCAAGTTTAATTTTCAATGTTTAAAATGACATACTTACTGGGTATGACTGGTTTGTTTTTTCTATCTTAAAGCATTTAAGTCTATATTATTAACGCAATTTTATTGACGCAATACAGTGCTTGTCCAAAGTTAGGCCCCTCCTTCTAACTTTTGAGTTGCTTGATAATTTAATAAAATTCATTAGTTTCAAATATGTGTCCATTTAAATCAGGTATTCAGGTAATTTTCAAAATACCGCCATTTTTTAGAGGGTAAAGGTACAGACCTAATATTCTGCAGTTATAAAGTACTCGTCAGGAGCTTTAAAATGATGTGTCTCACGACCTGCCTTTTCATTAAATTTTTGTTTTCAAAATGACTCCCAACTCTCAGTTTGACATTTGTATCTGTCATTTCTTGCCTAAAATTTGGTTTATGTTTTCTTGTTAATGTCCACAAATTGTTATGAAAAATGCCAAACAATTCACAAGTTAGAATTTAAACAAGCACAAAATATAATTGAATCGTTTATTTCAGAAAGCCCATATCGACCAAAATTTTAGAATTGACTTTTGGGTAAAATTGAATTGTATAGGGGTAAACACATCGTTTAGTGCAGAAATCCCCTATCTATGCACATTAAAAAGGTCTGTCGGGCGGCTTCAAAACTGTTTTTATCACAAAAAAATTGTTTTTGTTGAAACTGTGTAGTTTTTATTAGTTTACTCAAAATGTAATATTCTGGAGATAGGGGGTTTCTGAAATAAACGATTCAATTACATTACAATATTGTTTCAATATACTATACTTTCAATATCCAATAGACAAGGTAGCTTAAATGGACTTATGGTAAAAAATGTCAAATGCTGGGGCACCTTTACAATATGGTGTCAACTTTCACCTTTGATTAAAACTATAGATTTGTGGGTTCCAGATTGGTAACGTCATTTCTTGACAGCACAACGCTGATGTGTTGATTTGTATCTGACGTTTTAATTTTGCAACAAATATTTATTATTTACCTATCAGATAAAGCAGAAAAAATATGTAATTTATTATTGGAGGCTGCTGCGATATATTTAAGGAAATTTCAAGTAACAATGAAGTAAACCCGATCAATGTTATGAAACTTCAGTTTAATGAATAGATTAAGCCATGGATTGACACGACACTTAAAGTGACTGTTAGTTATGTCGGTGGTATAAAAAAATGCGGTTTGCCCCTCTGCCCTTTACCCCTTCTGCGCCCATAAAACAAAACATTTAATTTATATACATAAATTTTTAATTTACCTTTAAAATTGTGACAACTTTCTTCTTTTTAAAAACACAAAAAAATCTATTGATGGTTGTAGCAGTAACGCAATACTAGAATCGTTAAATTTCTTATTATTATTTTTATCTTAATTGTTATATAAAAATTAATTAAAATTAATTAAGTTTTTTATTACGAGGGCCTATTATTATGTAATAATTTCAGGTAGTTATACGGGGCTCGTTTAAATTCGCGCATTGGAACGGTTCAATTGTAGTTAATCACATTTTGTGAATCAACTTAAATCAAATAAAGTCCAGGTTTTAATTAGTAAAAATGGTATACTAACGTACCGAGTGTCAATAATTTTATTGCCCAATAATTTTATTCATGTCCATATTTCCAAAAGACGGATGTAATTTTGATGCTATCTGTACCTGTACGAACCGATTTTAGATAATATGCCGCAAAATACTAAATAAAAATAAAGTGTGTATTAGTCTCAGGTTTAATTAAGGAATTAAGAAAAGATTTACCTTTTATGGTTCATGGTAATGCTGCTGATATTTTCGACGCATAATTTTATGCTATCTGTACCTGTACGAACCGATTTTAAATAATATGCCGCAAAATAATAAATAAAAGTAAAGTGTGTATTAGTCTCAGGTTTAATTAAGGAATTAAAAAAGATTTACCTTTTATGGTACATGGTAATGCTGCAGGTATTTTCGACGCATAATTTTATGCTATCTGTACCTGTACAGACCGATTTTAAATAATATGTCGCAAAATACTAAATAAAAATAAAGTATGTATTAGTCTCAGGTTTAATTAAGGAATTAAGAAAAGATTTACCTTTTATGGTTCATGGTAATGCTGCTGGTATTTTCGACGCATAATTTTATGCTTTCTGTACCTGTACGAACCGATTTTAAATAATATGCAGCAAAATACTAAATAAAAATAAAGTGTGTATTAGTCTCAGGTTTAATTAAGGAATTAAGAAAAGATTTACCTTTTATGGTTCATGGTAATGCTGCTGGTATTTTCGACGCATAATTTTATGCTATCTGTACCTGTACGAACCGATTTTAAATAATATGCCGCAAAATAATTAATAAAAGTAAAGTGTGTATTAGTCTCAGGTTTAATTAAGGAATTAAAAAAATATTAACCTTTTATGGTTCATGGTAATGCTGCTGGTATTTTCGAGCATAATTTTATGCTTTTTGTACCTATACAAACCGATTTTAAATAATATGCCGCAAAATAATAAATAAAAGTAAAGTGTATATTAGTCTCAGGTTTAATTAAGGAATTAAAAAAATATTAACCTTTTTTGGTTCATGGTAATGCTGCTGGTATTTTCGACGCATAATTTTATGCTTTCTGTACCTGTACGAACCGATTTTAAATAATATGTCGCAAAATAATTAATAAAAATAAAGTGTGTATTAGTCTTCGGTTTAATTAAGGAATTAAGAAAATATTTACCTTTTATGGTTAATAGTAATGCTGCTGGTATTTTCGACGCATAATTTTATGCTTTCTGTACCTGTACGAACCGATTTTAAATAATATGCCGCAAAATAATTAATAAAAATAAAGTGTGTATTAGTCTTCGGTTTAATTAAGGAATTAAGAAAATATTTACCTTTTATGGTTAATAGTAATGCTGCTGGTATTTTCGACGCATAATTTTATGCTATCTGTACCTGTACGAACCGATTTTAAATAATATGTCGCAAAATAATAAATAAAAGTAAAGTGTGTATTAGCCTCAGGTTTAATTAAGGAATTAAAAAGATTTACCTTTTATGGTTTATGGTAATGCTGCTGGTATTTTCGACGCATAATTTTATGCTATCTGTACCTGTACGAACCGATTTTAAATAATATGTCGCAAAATAATAAATAAAAGTAAAGTGTGTATTAGTCTCAGGTTTAATTAAGGAATTAAAAAAGATTTACCTTTTATGGTTTATGGTAATGCTGCTGGTATTTTCGACGCATAATTTTATGCTATCTGTACCTGTACGAACCGATTTTAAATAATATGTCGCAAAATAATAAATAAAAGTAAAGTGTGTATTAGTCTCAGGTTTAATTAAGGAATTAAAAAAGATTTACCTTTTATGGTACATGGTAATGCTGCAGGTATTTTCGACGCATAATTTTATGCTATTTGTACCTGTACGAACCGATTTTAAATAATATGCAGCAAAATAATAAATAAAAATAAAGTGTGTATTAATCTCAGGTTTAATAAAGAAATTAAAAAAGATTTACTTTTTATGGTTCATGGTAATGCTGCAGGTATTTCGACGCATAATTTTTATGCTATCTGTACCTGTACGAACCGATTTTAAATAATATGCCGCAAAATACTAAATAAAAATAAAGTGTGTATTAGTCTCAGGTTTAATTAAGAAATTAAAAAGTTAGTGGATGAGCTACTATAATATGAAGTTGGTCAAGTTTGGATTCTGTAGTTCTTTTTTAATTTCAATTCATTTTTCAATGTTTTAAACTCACCCACTTTACACTGGAATACCCTTGTTTTTATACAGTTAAACCCATTGTTAGATTACATATTACATGTTAAATTCCACAACCTAACAAAATTTGAAAACAAAACAAGTTTATTTAATTATTATAATTTACAATAAGACCGCGCCGTCGCCAAAACACATGACCGAGAAAGCAAGATATATGATGCAGTGCTATGTAGGCAAGTACATAAACACGTATTCACACATTGTATAAAGAGTTGCCTCTAGGCAGTGATCGGGGTACAATTATACGTCGCTTTTAACTTTTTAATTTGCGAATATATGTTTTCTTTTTTTTTTCTTTTATGCAGTTTGGTCAAGCTAAATTATGACCTAGTGAATTATCTCAATTCTCGCGAAGGGAGTTTTTGCATAATTAAAGATTAAAAGGGAGTTTTTGCATAATAATAGATACGTGCTTTTTCTTTGTTAGGATTAATTGATATTATTTTTTAATTTTATTATGAATTAGGTGAGTTTTTGACCAAATGACCTTATGGACGAGCCGCGCCTGAGCACATAAAAATAAAAACAGAATATATTTTTAAAAATATTTTATTACAATTAAGCTAAAGGTATATTCCTTACAAACCTATTAACTAAATCATAAGCCCATACCGGTTGATCAGACGGTACCATATGTCCAGCGTTCCTAACCATAACTTCAGTTAGATTTCCAGCTACTTTAACGTATCCAGCAATCTCACCATCCACCACCCATTGATTCCTAGGAGCTGTTTTGTATTCAGCTGCGCTACTAAATTCCAGTTTTTTCAAAAAGTTTACAGTAAGTGGATAAGCTACTATAATATCAAGTTGGCCATTGAAAAATAGGATTTTGTAGTGGCTGAGAAGTTCTGCAACCCATGGTGCAACTGTGTCCATCATGTCTTCGCGTAGGTTTTCCTCCACTTCGTTACCATCACTGTATGATACGTTGCCAACATGAATAGCTAGAGAAATCCAAAATTATCAAATTTTTATAATTATACAGGGTGGCGCCTTTTTGTTGACTTTGCAGGGTATAGCGAAAAACTAAAAGAGATAGAACAAATCTGATTGCGCAATCTCGATTTCAATTTTTGAAACAAATTCACTAGTGAAACTAAATTATGGCTAACTTGATTCGTTTTGAAGATAGTATATAGAATTTAGTGGCGTACCTATATTTTTTCCATTGACTTTTATTTTTTAGTTATAATACAAAGTTAGGTTTTTTAATGGAACACCCTGTATATTTTATTATTAGTTGAAAGGTCCCCTTAAAATCTATGAGAAATATCACATTTGTGTGTGTATTATTTAATAGTTTCGGAAATATAGTCATCATCAGAATTTTTTTAACGAAACACCCTGTATATTACATTACCGTTGTAAAGATATTTAAAAGAGGTTAAAGAAAGTACCACATTTAATATATTTATCTCTTATAGTTTTGGAAATATGACCATATAAATCCAAAAAGGTAATTTTCTAGAAACCTGCGGCAACTCTGATTTTAACGAAATTTGGTATACGAGGTTTTTGGGGCGCTGATCACGAATCTCAAAGAATGTTTTGGCGGAAACGTTTCGTTCTCGAGATATTCATCATCAAAGTTCAAATTTGAACTAAGCTTATTTTCACTATATTCCCCTTTTTTTGCACACAATTCTTGATTTAAAGCTAAAGTGTCACAAAATATTTGATTTTCACCTTTTAAAACCACGTTTTTCTACGTTTTTACATTATTTTTGCATTAAATTGAGTGGCTTTTCTTTGATAATGCGGCAACCATACATACACGTAGGACTTCATGGCACACTGGGATTGAAATGATTCAAAGTATAGCTATGCAATTTAATGCAAAAATAATGTAAAATACGTAAAAAAACGTGGTATTAAAAGGTGAAAATCAAATATTGTGTGCAAATTTAGCTTTAAATCAAAAATTGTATGCAAAAAGAAGAGGAATATTGTAAAATAGGATTAGTTTAAATTTCAATGATTGATAATGAATATCTCAAGAACAAAACGTTTCCGCCAAAAATTCTGATTCGTGATCAGCGCCCCAAAAACCCCGTATACCAAATTTCGTCAAAATCGGAGTTGCCGCAAGTTTCTAGAAAATTACCCTAAAAATAGTAGATACCTATACGTATTAGCTCATTTTTCCGAAACTGTTGGAGGAAATTATTTTTAATTTGGTAAATTTATTAATGGTGATAATATATACTGAATGCTTCATTTTTAAAATGACATTTTATTATCGCATTCCTGACGATGGCTAAATTTCCGAAACTATGACAAATTAAATATATATCAAGTGCTGTATTTTTAACGGTTTTTAAGAAAACCTTTGAATTGGTGATAAAATACACAGGGTGTTCCATTTACAAGAAGTTAATGAAAAAAATGTCAAGCGAGTTACAAGAGCCTGGTCACTTGACAAAATTTGAAAAACACTCTGTATCTCCAAAACGAATAAAGTCAGCCATAATTTACTTTTACCATTGAAATTGTTGTAATCAGATTCGTTATATCTCTTTTAGTTTCCGCTATACCCTGCAAGGTCAACGAAAGGCGCCACCCTGTACATCTACAGGGTATTGCAGAACGTTGTTAAGAAAAGTTAGGAGCAGATTCTACAACAAAATATACAGGGTGTCCGGAAATTAAGCATAAGGATTTCGGTGGGCGATTCTGCACGAAAAATGAATGCCACAAACTACTATACATTTTTTTCGAAAACTCAAAATTAACGGAGATACAGGGTGTTAAAAACTATTGGCTTTATTTTTTTCTAACTTTTTTCGAGTGTGCTAATTTTCGCCAATTTTTGCATACATATCACTAATGATTCTTTGTATTAACCCTATAAATTTGACGCCAGTAGTCAATGTCAAAGGGCCTAAACTGTCCTTTACTTGATACAAAATAACTTAGAACGTTTTTGTTTAAACCCTTGTATAAATTTGGATATAAAATTAATAAAGAGCATTAAAATTTCGTTTAAAAAGGACCCCTTGTTACATTAACTTAAAATGAACGGTTTCCGAGAAAACGACTTTAAATATTTATGTACGTTTTTTCAAAAATTCTGATTTTCAAAATTCACAAAGCAAGCCTTGAAAACAACCGTTGTCTATGGGTAATTTGGTATTAATATGTGGGCAATATTTGGCAAAAATCAGTTCACTTAAAAAAAGTTTTTAAATTTTTTTTTCTTGTACAATCTGTATCTCGTTAATTTTGAGTTTTTGAAAAAATTGTATAGAAGTTTGTTGCATTAATTTTTTGTGCAGACATACTCACAGAAATCCTGACACGTAATTTCCCGACACCTTGTATAAAGGATAGTTCATATAAATATTGGTTCATAAATGCCTGGTTCTCAAGATAAAGGGTGTCATACTTTTAGGATTTTTTTTTTAATATCTTAGTTATAAAAATATCGAGTTTTTAAAAAAATTGTATAAAAGTTTGCAATCCTGACGCGTAATTTTCCGACACCTTGTATAAAGGATAGTTCATATAAATATTGGTTCATAAATGCCTGGTTCTCATAATAAAGGGTGTCATACTTTTAGGATTTTTTTAAATATCTTAGTTATAAAAATATAGAGTTTTTAAAAAATTGTATAGAAGTTTGCAATCCTGACGCGTAATTTCCCGACACCTTGTATAAAGAAAAGTTCATATAAATATTGCTCCAAAAATGCCTGGTTCTCAAGATAAAGGGTGTTATCCTTTTTGGATTTTTTTTTAAATATCTTAAATATATTTTTTTTAAATAATAATTGTTTTAAAAAAGTACTGGCGTACCATTTTTTTAAATTCCCAGTTTTCAAGCTCATATTTTAAAAGTTCATTTGGTAAATGTATATGCACGAGATTTACCTTATGTGGCATGTTGAGTGTTTGATGTATTATTGGTGGATAATCCGCCTACCAAAGGTACTTGCCGCACCTACTGTGATACGTTTTGATTCGTTTTTTTGTTGTGTTTCTATTTTTCCAATTAGATAATACTATATAAAAAAAAACCGTCGCAATTTGTAGGGTTCAATCTAGTATGTAAAAACTTATCGTAGTCCCGAGTTAATTTTATAAAAGAGAACATATAAATATTTACCGAAAAATGCCATTTAAGGAAGCTACGACCCCTTAGATGGGACACCCTGATTTTAAAAACGTCACTAGTAGGCAGAGTTTGTGTTTGGTATTCGGTATTCGACAGAATACTATTTTGCTCAGTATTCGGTATTCTGTATTCGAATACTTTAGAAGTATTGGACGAATATTTTTTTTTAGTATTCGAATACCGGCGTTCCCAGTATTCGAATACTGAAAAGTATAAGTAGTATCCGAATATGAAAATTGATATAATTTGAATAACAAAGGGAAGCAAAATAGAAAAAGAAGAGGTAAGGACTTTTTTCTTGCTCTTTAATTTTGTCATAAGTTTTTGTTTAATAGTATTCGAATCTTTTCTTGTTCAGTATTCCAATACCAATTCCGGGTATTCATGTATTCGAATACTTTTTTCTTCCAAGTATTCAAATATTCGGTATTCGAATAGGTACTTTCTTTTCCGGTATTCGTATTGGTATTCGAATACCGATTTTCAGTATTCTGCCGAACTCTGCCAGTAGGGTAGGCTTTTAGAGCCTAGTTTTTTTAGGACGCATTTTTTAGTAAACCCAGGACCACACCTTAAATGTTTAACCATTTCTTCACGACTTTAGAATCATCGAATTCGTAAACAAAAAACACTTTAACTTACCTTTCCTTACTGCAGGGGTTTGTAAAAATCTCTGGTATGAAGAATCCGCTTCCACTGGACTAAACAAATAATTAAAATAAGACGAGAATCCAGTAGCATTCTGGAACACAGTAGGTCTAGTAAAATCACCATTTAGCAACGCGTCAAAGCTATAAAAGGCTTTCAAAAATTCCTTCTCTCTTATATATTGAACAGTTTCTTCCTGATATTTAATAAACAAATTTCTAGAATTGTCATCAAGAAATCCAATTTCATATAGATAATCTCCATATTTAACAATTTGATTCTCGGGATCAGTCAAACCATCACCAATAAGAAGCCCCTGAAGGTTTATTTTTAAATTGGCAGCAGGATTGTTTTCGTAAATAGTGTAACCTATAGCAGGAATATATTTTCCTGCGTAAGATTCTCCAGCGACCCAGAAAGGATTATTTTGTAGTTCAGGAAAGAGAGTGAAAAACTGCACTAAGGCTTGGTAGAGATCTGCACCAACTTTGGTTTCGTTTCTGGCATAGCCGCCATTTGTATAGCTAAAGCCTGTTCCTGCAGGGCTATCGATGTATATGATTGAATGGTTTCTAGTCCAGGAGGTATCTCTAAAACTCAGCTGGTCACCTTGGGTGACAACGTATGGTCCGTTCTCACTAAAGAGGGCGTATAGACTTGAAGCTCCAGGTCCACCTAATAAAACAATAACTTTTTGTTTTTTTTTTTTTGAAGCTGGAGATAGGCAATGTATTTTAGCTCTGAGGATTAAAATAATTTATTAAAAAAAAAACAATTTCATTACAAACAAAAGACTAACGCCATAAATGTTTCCTTTTTAATAACAGTAACATTTTCAAATTATTTTAATTTAATATATCAATATAAACTTTAGGTATAGAAAGAACAGTTTAAAAATGTAAATTCGGTGCTCTTTGATAAGAAAAAAATCACAAGAAAGGTTAAAGCAAATAAATCGGCATGCTTGTCTTCGCGGCCGTCTTTGCTTTATTTCTTTTATGATATGCCGGTTGATGCAGCTGGTCATCGCACTATGGGATAGAAATTAATTTTTTGGTCAAAATTCTGAAACTTACCAATCTAACTTAAAATGGGGTGCTTTTTACTGGAAAAATATTATAAATTATTACAAATGCTTTTAGAAACCTAAAACTTATTATATGTTATTATAAATTTACACCCCCTTAACATTATTATTTTTCATTCTACAAAATAAACTAAAATGTCAGCTTGTTTGGTTAATTCGGTAGTATTCTAATCAGTAATCCGATGATTATTATCTCATATGATATACAGGGTAGGACAATAGGTATGATTTTTTTAAGTGGAATACCCTGAATATTATATCACCACCAAAAAATACTACATTTGATATGTCTATCTCAATTAGTTTCGGAAATATGACCATCCAAATCTGAATATAATTTTAAATTATTCTTAAAAGCGTAATAGAGATACATCTTCCCAACTTTTTTTAGTTTTTAACGTATAAAATAAATAAAAAACACTGTTTTGTTGGGTAGATTCTGTAGAATCCATATCTTTCATCAGAATGCTTTTATCTTTTAGGATATACAGTGTAGGACAAAACATATTAAATTTTAAAATGGAAAACCTTGTAAATTATAAAAAATCTTGTATCTGTCCTTACACTCAGAAGTAGAAAGGCAATTGTAAGTACAAAAACTGATAAAGAAAAAGGTAAAAAATCTTTGACAACAGTAGCGAGACTTCGCGAGACTGCATCGGAACACAACAATACCTCTTTTTATTTAAACTCTTTTACTTTTTTTAGTAAACAAGGCTAATAATAAACTAAGTAGATTAAATGTTGTATAGTTTTGTTTACTTAAAATACATTTTCAAGTTTCTTATTACCCCAATAGAAGTCGTCATATCCTTTTATAATTTTGCGTACATGTAGTTTAAAGTATCTACTTTGAAATACACAGCATGAGCCATTAAAATTTCAAAGTTGCTTTTTGGCCAAAATAATGGATTTCTATCCCATAGTATATCGGCGCGTCGCTGTAAAGGATAGCGGTGCCTTTGTATAAAATAGTCCGATTGCAAGCGGACTATTTTATGTTTTTTGTATTATTTTCAAAGGGTACCGAATTTGCGCTTTTAAAATGTTCTTACTATAATTCAGGGATTACCTAATACTTTTATGTCATTGAAATATTTTCTTCCTTTTACTAGATATTATATTCGTTTTTCCCAACGAATTATTTATTTGATTATAAACTACAGATAGTAACGCTATATTACAAGCAGTGGCGACGCTAAGGGGAGGGGGTCAAAGGTGGCCCGGCCCCCAAAAAATGGCTGGCCACCCCTGCAAAGTTGGTGGGTATCCTTTGTAAGAAGGAAAGAAATAGGAATACAAGCAGTATTAAAGTAAAATATGTAGAATTTTACAAATGAAGGTTTTTTTATTTGCTCCCTAAAATTATTGCCGGACAGGAAATTGCATAACCTGTAGTTTATGTTACTTTATTTAATTAAATAATATAAGTCAAAAATGCTACTGTTTAAGCGTCAATAATTAAAAAACAATTGGAGATAGACATATCTTATCCAAGAAAATACTTAAAATTGATCATAAAATCCTGTAGTTTTTCATCTAAAGAATAATAATAATAATAATAATAATATATTTCATACGTCAGCCATACAAAATGAATGTACACGTCATATATTTAAATACTATAAAAAATTAAAAAATATTTAAAATTTAAAAATATATAAAAAAATATACATAGGTATACAGTACCTTAAACAAGAACATTTACATTTAACAATACATTGTACAAATAAAAACACTTTAAAAAAATACCTACAATATATCTGACATGTATTCATTAACCGAATAGTAACACTTTTGTTGGAGATTTTTTTATATGGTATTTAAATTTATTAAATGGTAAATTTTTGACTTCATTTGGTAATTTATTAAACATTTTTTACCACTATATTCGGGGATTTTTCATAAATACTTAATCTATGATTTTCCAAACTAAAGGTGAAGCATTTCGAGTGGAGTTATTATGAAAAACTAATATGAAATCTATTAATGATAAAAATTTAAATTACTTTGAAGTATCAGGTAATCACTTGTATTACCTTTATTTAATATTGATATATTTAATTAACTAATATAAGCCGAAAATGTGACTTTCTAAGCTTCAATAATTCAAAAACAGTTGAAGATAGACTTATAGTACCCTAATTAAAAAACACTTAGAATTAATTATAAATTCCAAAAACACGTAACATTTGTGGCGTAAGGCTTTTGTTTTTTATGCAATTGTTTTCTAATTACGATTTTCAAATTTTCCGAGCTAAAATACATTGATTGGCTGTCTTGAATTCTTTAAAAAATACGGAAAAAGTAAATAAAAATGCCATTCTTCTATAGATATATATATATATCACACTTATATTTCTTCTCAGCCGTTTCTGAGATATTGCATATTTTGTCATTGGACTGAAATTGGTTAGATAGTAGGGCATGAAAAAGTAATTATGTTTTACTTTAAACAATCTTGTTATAACTTTTGTTTTTATGAACTGCAATGACGGGAAACCATTTTTATTAATAATTTAATAACGCAAATAAGGGTAAAAATAATCTTATTTTATAAGTATTTTAAACTATTTTGTTAATATTTTGCCCTAAAAACATTTTGATCAGGTTTTCCTAATACGTAATATTTTATTTAAAAAACAACCATTATTTTTTTGTATACAGGTAAGTAAAGATGGCCATGAAAAACAAACACAAGCTTAATTAACCCTTTTAGCTAAAAGCTGTCATTTGTTTTCCATGGTTATCTTTAATTTAATTAAATATAAAAAATAATGGTTATTTATTATATTAAATATTAACGTTTTAATAAAAACTAATTAAAAGTTCCTAGGGCAAAATAATTTAAAATACCAAAAAAATAGGATTATTTTTTATCCTTATTTGCGTTAATAAATTATTAATAAAAATGGTTTCCCTATCATTGCAGTCAATAAATAAAAAAGTTAGATTGTTTAAACTTAAACATAATTATTTTTCCATGGCCTACTATCTAACCAATTTCAGTCATAAATGACAAAATATGCAATATCTCCGAAACGGCTGAGGAGAAATATAAAGTGTAGCACATTTTTAAGACGGTAATTTTTTAACCATTTTAATGGTAAAAAATAAACAGGATGTTTTTATTTAAAATTTCCAAAAATAAATAAATAAGTCAAAAATGTGCCACCCTAGAAAAAAAAACTTAAATTATATCTGCAATCTGAATAACAAAGTTGCTGTAGAAATGTTTTTACAAAATTAAAAAATATTTAAAAATAAAAAAGTTATAAAGGATAAAAGAAAACGCAAAAATTAAGAAACACGCTGTAGCGAGTAAACGACGCAAGATAGCGAATTACGGTTTTCACTAGTAAATTTGGCTTAAAATTTGAGCTTCGCAAATAAGGGGTCAGTTTTTTTGTAAAACATACACAAACAAGAGTTTGCTATTAAAAGCGTCAAATTTGGCTCACCCTGTACAGTTCAGAATTCAACAATTTTAACAGTTTTTTCCATTTCCTATTTTAAACCGATATCACAAATTATCAGAATACCCAGATGCGAAACTAAGCGTGTTCATTGAAATCTCTCACCACTATCGTCCCTCCCTCTGCGTGGTGGATATACACCCCACGATTTAGTACGTGACCTAATGCTCATCTAGGTGACAGTTAGTGCCATACTTTTCTTGGTATAGAACGTGAGCATAAGTAAGTTAATTGTGTTTAGTTATTTATGAACTTTTATGTTTTTATTATTAAAGTGTTAGTATAGTGTCTTGTTAAAATTTTACCGTTTAATATGGGATATAAATGTGTATATTTATCTGTTCCTCCATCACCGGGAGTGGATCACTTTTTAGATTCCCAAAGGACCACTATTTTAAGACTATTTAACATAAATACAAAGCTTTTATAAATTACTTAGATATGTTACTAAAGTTATTGATATTAATCAGTATGTGCCTAAACACAGAAAAATATTTTTTTATTTATAGCCGCACTGCCATTTAAAAGGCTATATTTCAAATTTAAAAAATGATGTGTTTTTCAGTATAAAAAAATCCTTACTTCCAAATAAAAAAAAACAAATCAATTAGGTTTGGTTATTACTAAGGCAACATCTGCATTGCTTTAAAGATTGCGTCGGGGTTTCTTTAGAAACTTGTATTACTCGGCTTTCAATTATTCTGTTTCAATCCCCAGTTACACAAAACTTTTTAATACACAATTAAGCTAAAAAACGGAATACCATTAATTAATTTAATAAGCAGTTTTAAGGCAAGGTTTTCTTTTAAATGGCTTTTTGTTAAACATTCTAAACCCCCATTAGTTTAATCGTTTTTAAAAATGTTTTGTGCAACCAGGTATAGACATTTTATTACAGGTTGATCCAAACGTGACATCTGCTAACAATATTTTACCGTTCAAAGAATGGGTAAAATTTTTAGTTTGTAAATTCCCAATTAGTGTATTATTCTTTGTTCCGTTTTCCACACATAAAAAAGCCGCATAATTAGTTACTATAAAAGTCTATCTCTCCTTAGCGCCTTGGTGCGGTTTAACCTTTACAAATAAAAAATATTACGATCCATACATTGGTGCAGATGTTCCATTTATTCTTTCTCAAGGTCATAGAAACAAGTAAGCGTAATTTGCCGCACTTTCGCATCTGATTATTCTGATAATTTGTGCCGATATTCAAATTATTTTTTAAACGTGTATATTTAATTAGTAAAGACCGTTTTCAAAAATAAACCTTTTATAAACTTGAACGTTGGTTTATTAACTTTTTAAAGATTCTTAATTCAACTTTCCTCAACTCACCCTGTAACCAAAGTAGGACTGGGTCGTTTTCAAAATCCCCTTGTGACGGCACGAACCAAAAAAACAAATTCGAATCAAAATCTTTATCAACAGTAAAGAATCCAGAATAACTTGGCACAAATTCAAATCCAGAGATGGTAACCAATGAAGCTGCTCTGGCTTCCTCTATTTGGTTGTTTTCCAAATAGGAGTCAAAATTAGAGGGTCTCCTACGTCTGCGTTGAAAGGAATATCAAGTGTGGTGATTGGTTTATATACATGTGGGAAGGCGGCTTGAGATGGAGTTAATATAGTTAGTAATGAAATTGATAGAATTGGTAATAAGAAGGTTTTCATTTTGTCTGTAAAAAATTAAAAATATTTGATTTACCAAAACAACAAATATGTAAAGAAAGAGTAAAAATAAAGTATTTTTTAATCTTTGGACAATTCACGAAGGCTAAAAGCCTAAATACTAACGTACCGTGGGTGTCTTAAGCAAGGTAAGAGGAGTTTGTTAACACGTGAGTTAAATATTTGAAGATTTGGAGGGGAAGGTAAGATTTCTGCGAAAAAAGGTTCCACATGCTAAAAATTCTAGGGTAAAAAGAACGAACAAAATGAGCAATTCCGGGCCTATTAGGTATGAACCGTATGCCGAATGCATACGTACGGCACCACGAGTTTCTCTGTTGGGAGCCTTAAGTGGGGGAATTATAGTGGACAATACCTTGGAGCAAAAGCCGTGGAAGTATTTATAAAAAGAAAACCTCTCTTACTTTGTATGTGTCCCAAATCCGACCTCACTTTGAAATTATTCTTATATCTGGGCATGGCATCCCCAACAAACCTTAGAATTCTTGATCCCATTCAAAAAGAGATGTTCTTCTTATTAATAGTAAGCACTTAGAGAAAAGCTTTCCTCTCTTGCCGATCGTCAAGCTGTGGGTGATTTATCGCTTTTTATAGGTACTTACATGGCTTCTGCTCTAAAGAATTGTCCAGTATAATTCCTTCACTCACCGTTTCCAACAGAAAAACTCGTGGTGCCGCACGTATGCATCCCTATACGGTCCAATTGGACAGGCCTCGAACTTCCCATTTCGTTCGTTCTTTTATCCCTAGAGTTTCTAGACTGTGGAACCTGCTGCCAGCGGAGGTCTTTCCTTCCCCCCAAATCTTCAAGTTTTTAAGTCCCGTGTTAACAAACTTCTCTTACCTTGCTTAAGACACCCACGGTACGTTAGTATTTAAGCTTTTACCCTTCGTAGATTGTCCCTAAGCAAAGGGTCGTTAAAAAGGCGAACAGCTCTTCTTTAAATGGAATCAAGAATGGTCAGTGTGCAAAGTGTATAAATTAGAAGGGGAGAGGAAGGGAGAGGGAAGAAGTATGTAACAAAACTCTTTCTTTTGGCTATTAGAAAATTCAACCAAGCCGTACCAAGGATTTTTAACTTTTTTTACCTAAAAAATAAGGCATGGGACCTATACCAAATTTATTCCAGATGCTATATTGGCCTAAAGAGAAAAACTTTGGTAAAGAAAATGTTTATTTAGGAATTTGCGACAAAGATGATTTATCGATTTGCTCCCCAGAGACAATCCAAGTTTTAAACCGAATTCTTTATAAATATGTAGTTTTTTATAAATTTATTTAAATTTCATCGTCGAATTCTAAATTTCTTAAAGATGTCTGCCTTTTTTCTAATAGTAGAGGAGCCCACGATGCAAAAAATACTATTTTTATTTTTGGCTTGTGGAAAGCGTTCGAGTGGTATCGGATTATATATTTTTGTTATCCCTAAATTATTTTCGTCAATAAAAAAAAAAGCCAAGTTCAAAAATGTTAAACTGACGTTTTTCTTTGTACCCCTCTATTTCCTTTACGTCACTTTCAAATTGTCTGATTAGTGGTCTGTCTAGCATGTAATTATCTTTTCCTACGAACATATGTGAAAATAGTAAATAGCACACTGTTTTCATGCATAGAAAATGCGTTTTATCATACTAGTGTTGCAATAGTATATTACATTACAAGTGTGGAAAATGACTAATTTCACACGAGTGGGAATATTGTAGCACGAGGCGTTAGCCGAATGCGAGAAACCCACGAGTGTAAGAAAGTCATTTTCACACGAGTACTGTACACTATTTTCCTACGACCACAAATTATTCACCAAAAAATAAATAAATTAAAGTTTGTCTGTTCAGAAAAAATAAAAAACAATTGAGAACTTTGCAACACTAGGGTGATATTTACTTTGCAACACTAGTGTGATATATACTTTTCCTCACTGCTATATTATACTGTTTTGACAATATTTTTACATCGAAAATCACCTACCTAGAAGCATTATATAACTTTTATCATTTTGGAATTTAAAGGTCCTCACTTAATAAAAATTGTATGGTTTGTTAGGTAATAACGCTAATAGTTTAATACGGTTTTCTGCTATTATAAGTGTTTTTAAAAATTATCGATTCTTACATATTTTAGACACTCTTCTAAATAAAACGTAAGTGGTACATATCCAAAATATTCCGTTTTTTAAAAATATCAGTAAATAAACTTACGGGACCGGGGAGTGAAAAGGGGTGCTGAGTGGGGGTAAAATTGGTAAAACAAGTTAATGGAACTGAAAATCACATATAAAATTAAGTAAAAATAACAGTTTTTCCTCATATTTTTAAGAAAAATATAAAAAATATGAAAATTGTAAATGCATAACCTAAAGTCCTAAAAGTAAGGAAAAACGGCTACCAAACGTCAGTTACCATGCAAAATATGGAAAGCATTTGGCAACGTCGGAAGGGTCTGATTCTATTTATGAATGTATAAAAGAAAGTGGATTCATAAAGTGTGTATTAGCCTTAGGTTTAATTAGGGATTAAAAAAGATTTAACTAGTTGTTTGAGTACACGAAGAAAGAGAGGAAAGAATTTGATCTATAGGCTTTTTTCTCTGGCGCTTTAGGTCGAACGGTCAAGCGGCAAGGCTGCCTCTATAAAGTACGTGCTCAAAGGTAGAAGGGAATTTGATCTACTTACCTGACAACACTGTGCCAGTCAGTGAAAGTTGTTTTTGTGGTTATGTCTATTTTTGTTTATGTTATTTTTTCTGTAAATTTTAATAAATATAAAATAAGATGATTTTCGCTAATTTGGGTTCTACCGTTTAAGGTAAATAAAAAGTTTTTTTACTGTCACTACAATAAATATGTCACTTGCAAAACCAATAGCAGTTTTTAGAATGACATCATAATATGTATCACACCAGTGTTGTAAAGTACTCTTGCAACACTAGTGCTGTAAAGTACTTTGCAACACTAGTGTGATATAACGCATTTTCTATGCATGAAATCAGTGTGCTATTTGCTATTTTCACAAGTGGTCGTAGGAAAAGTACTTTACAACACTAGTGTTGCAAAGTATATTATGAAGCCTGTCATCGCTGTCATTGTTATTTAAAATAAATTTGGAGTTATCAGCCTGTTAATGGGATTTACATTGATACACCCATGCAATATTTTTAAATGAGGACCTTTTTAATTCTAAAATGATGAAAAGCTACTAGGTAGGTGATTTTTGATATAAAAATATTGTTAAACAGTATAATATATCGCAGTAAGGAAAAGTATATATCACCCTAGTGATGCAAAGTTTTCAATTGTTTTCTTATTTTTTCTGTGAAGACAAACAACTTTTATTTTTTTTTTTTTTTGAGAATAACTTTGTGGTCGTAGGAAAAATAGTGTACATTACTTGTGTGAAAACCACTTTCTTACACTCGTGGGTTTGTCGCACTCGGCTGACGCCTCGTGCAACAATATTCCCACTCGTGTGAAATAAGTCAGTTTCCACCCTTGTAATGTAATATACTATAATCTGACGCGCTCAACAATTCTTGATGGATATATTTTTGTTTTTTATGATCGGCCGTGTATATGGGGCTCATATTTGGTGGAGGTACTTAACCGGATACAAGGTATTCTCCGGTATATTAATCTGCCGCCCTACCATAATAAATTAGAGGCATTTAAACTCTTGCATAAAATTTTTACAGTATGAAAAAATCAGGGCACTATACTTTTTGAAATATATAGATAACAATAAATTAATCAAATTTACAAAAAAAATACAATTAGGAGGACTTGTTACTTTACCTTAGAATTTCCTGGAATAGGAATAAAGGAAATCAAAGTCAATTTTTTGCAAATTTCAAAATGTTTTTTCTTTTTAAAGTATTCCTTTTTAGGTTAATGGAATCTAGTACATATACATATTATATTTGGTGGTAAGTCCCTTTTTGCAAATAAAAAAACAATCCTCGGTACAAACTGTAAATTTAATAAATAGGATTATGCATCGTTTTTCCTTTCTGGTAAAAACCCAAAAAAATAAAAAATTGTTTAATACTTACCAATATTCATTCACACAAATAGTAGTATTGTTTTTCAATGAATATTCTACAAAAAAACCTACTCCAAGCTTTACAACCACGAGTTTAAAAGCAAGAACGGATGGTTCTTAAAACAGGCTCTTAAAGTGGTTCTTTAGATTACGATTCGATTACATTTTTATCAGTGGATCAACAATGTTTTGAAACAAATAAAAAACTACATGTCTTTGTGATAACGGCCATGTGTGACATATTTATTGTACTTTAAATAATATTGAAATACAATCATCAACCTACGTCACAAGTATTTTTTCATGATTTAAAAATGTCGTGTCATCTTTTTTTAAATGTTTTTATACACAGGGTTCGTAACAATAGGTGTAAAAAAATGTATGCTACATTACAAGCAAGGTAACCCCACTGATCTCGATGGATTGCTAATGTTATAACCTGCGCGAAACAAAAGTTACATTTCATGGGCGAAAAAACCGGTTTGTGCGCAAGCCAGTTGAGGGTAAACGCACCCCAAGATCGTTTGACTAGGTAAGGTTGCCTCATTACGTCACATATGTACCGCACTGCTGGTTCCTACATAGCAAAGATATCTAGACGCAATGCCATGAGGGCAAAAGAGCGCGATATACAATATGTAAAAATCAGCTAGAATAATCATTGTTAAATAATTTATTAATAGGAAATAAAAAAGTTACGGTAACAACTGAGAAAAAACAGTATTTAAAAGTATTTCTTTAATATTGACAAAAACACAAACTACACCGTTAAAAACTTCATTAAATAATGAGCAAAATACATATGTGACGTATGGTCCGCCATGTTGCAAGGCTTACGAGGCAACCTTGCCTAGTCAAACGATCTTGAACGCACCCGGCCCCAAACAAACTATCCGCATTATAGGAAAGGATTTGTTGACGGCGTCTTGGTTTTCTGTTCGAAGTACGGTAGCTAATGAGCGTTACGGTCAGACCGCGGACGAAGAAAACGGGTTGCCGGTGTTTGTATTTTGCCACGGCTTTTAAGTGCGCATGTTCGTCCAACCACTGCGCGAGGTCGTAAAAATCCGAAATATGCTTCTTGCCACTGCGGATCTAAATGTAAGTTAAATAAGCAATCTGTAATTTGAACAAAATTTTGCTCAACTTTATCACAAATAAACTAATAATATCAAGAAAATTATTTAAGAAGTCGGTTAACAACTGCTTACAAATTAATAATGTTGCTCGTGTAAGTGCTACATAACTGAATTTATGTAACAAAAGAAAAAACCTAAAAATAAAATAGCAACATTTAATTTTGAAATTCGTAACCTATAAGCACCATTATAATAATCAAGTCAATAAAAAAATGTAAATATTTGTTTGCATGGACTACTGCAACTGTGTGTGTGTGTGTTCCATTAAAAAAAACCATCATTGGTCAGTATTTTCAAAAGAAAATTTCGAAAAATTATTATTACTATGCCACTGCATTTTACGCAAAAAGTTATATAAGTCAACGGAACCTGAAAATGTAAAATTTTTAAAATCGCCCTGTAGCTCAGAAACTAAGATGTATATGATGGCTTTGTTTATGGCAACTATTGTTTTACAAAATGCAACCAAAATGGGACAACCTGTACACCTATTTTGCGGTAATTCTGTATGTATTTTTTAACATGCCGCCATTTTGCAGAATAGGCTCCTTAAAAAATCAGAATGGAGCTTATCTTATGTCGCTCACTATAATGGCCATCACTTTCACCAGATTTAAATTTATGTGAGATTTTTTCTTATATTATTAAATATAGTACCGGGTGGCGATTTTACTAAATCTAACCTGTTACAGCACAAAGACACGCCTCCGACTACGTCACTTCAATGTATAACCTGATTCAGCACACCTCCGGAAAATATAACCGATTGCAACTCACTATGTACGACGCTCAGCCATAGAAAAAAGAAACTAAAATTTTTCAATGCGCTCAGCGAACATGTGCAATATAAACTGATTCGCTAGTACTGCTAGTAGGTATTTTCCAAAAATAAACAACATGATGAATCTCAAACATATATTATGTCGTATAATGTGACTTTTTGAACGTAACAGAACAATTTAATATTAAAATGTAATAAAAATATATTAAGATTATGTTTAATGTATTTTGGCATTAGGAATATTGGACATAATGTTTTCGGATAAGCAATGCTTTCTTTTTTTGGTAAGGCGTCCACTTTGTACTCTCTTTCCACCCATTTTGCATTTTATTTTTCTTCTACTTCGAGAGGTTGATTGAATCTTTATTAATTTGCCTTTTCGTGGAATGCACTGTTTGCTGGCTAAGAATGAATCTAGTTGACTGCCAGTATTAATTTCTTTTAATCTACGCACGAACTTTGTTATTAACTCCAAATTACAGGTTTCGTGTTCTGCTAAATCGGTAATACGGTTAAACTCCCTTTTCAGACTTTCCACTGCTATTTTATGTTCGTCACCGCCTAAAATAAAAACAATAATAACTAAACAAAAAGATTCACAAGCTTTGCCTTTTATTCGAGTAGCTACCCGCTTCCTATTATTAAATGATACTTTATTAAAGCAGCTGTGGTGGCATACATATTGTTTACGGAATAATAGTCGCTGTAATTTTGGCCAGGTCTTTTTACTACCCACTGTGTTTTCGTCGAAATAGAAAATTCGTTTATCCATTCATTGCAGCGTAAGTTAAAATCATCCGAATTGCATTCTTCATCACATTTTCCATTCAATTTTAATCGGAGCACTGCTACGTAATTATCTGGAGTTAAATATTCTATTATATCAACGTTTCCATCACTACATAAAGAATTAAGAACTTGTAATAGATTATCCATTACACTCTTAAAAGGACACACGCACACGCGTAAAATAAAATTCTATAACCTAACTTTGTTTTGTTTTGATTTAGCAGGTGGCTGTTCGCATGGCGCGATTTGGCATAGCAACAAATAACTATTAAACCGACTGTGCTGCAATCGGTTATATTTTCCGGTGGTGTGCTGAATCAGGTTATACTTTGAAATGACGTAGTTAGAGGCGTGTCTTTGTGCTGTAACAGGTTAGATTTAGTAAAATCGCTACCGGGTGTCCCATTTTGGTTCAACATATCATACACAAATACACAAACAATATATATATATATATATATATATATATATATATATATATATATATATATATATATATATATATATATATATATATATATATATATATATATATCTCACTTATTATTTTTTTGTATGTATTTTTTGAATGCTAATGCTGATCTTTAATCAGCCGAATTTTAAAAGTTCTAAAGTGCAAACCGATAACACAAAAAGTTTATTAGTGTATTTTTTAAAGTACTTAGTCGTGTTCAACTTATTTTCACCGGGAAAACTCGATGAAGATTTAATTCCCATTAGCCCAGTGTCGACAATAATTCGCCAAAGCCGCAATAAGCTCTATAATGGCCTTGTCTAATTTATACAGTTAATCTGAAAATCTGGTTACTACCGATCTCTATTACACTGTTGAGTCAGTTATTAGTTCTTAGTTAGATCCAGTTATTGCAGTTATAACTGAGAATGGATAGGTATATCGATAACATTATCGATACATCAAATACCGAAATCAATTTATACGGGGTGAGTCAGAAGCCTGACCAAGCTCGCATTTACTCGGTATTAACATTTTTTTTTAATTTAATTTTTTGTAGGTCCACAGCCAGGCCTAAACCTTACATTTTAAAAACATTTTGATGTATACACATAGGCGTAATTAGCCATTAAACCTGGAGAGGGCCTAGGGGGCCTGGCAATACACTGGGAGGGGCCCAGAAGCAGAGGCGGTCATGGGGGGCGGGGCATGGGGGTCATGCCCCCCTCCTCAGATGCGACATCGTTTTTATTTTATTGTGTTTCATACATGTCTAATGGCAAATATAGGCATTTATTGAGGGTCCCACCCCCAAGGTTGGTCCGAATGGTGAGGCTGATGATGGAATTGAAGAGTGAGGACCTTTTCAAATATGTGAGAAGGAGGTTTTGTGTAATTTTATAAAAAGAATGAGAGGTGAAAACAATAAAAAGAGGTTAAAGGATTTTTTTGCTCTTCCAAAAATTTGAACCTCCTTTTGAAAATGTTTGTTTTTTGCCACCTCACACACTTCTCCTCGGCCCATGCCCCCCTTCAGAAAATCGATATGACCGCCCCTTCCCAGAAGCCGCTAAAACGTTATATGTACACATATACCATATAGGTACATTTTTTTCTACGGGTGGGGCTGGCAACACCTGAAGGGGCCCGGCACCCCTAGGCCTCCCCGTAGTTATACAGGGTTACTCACAAAAGCGTGACGATATAAAGTTATGTCTTTTTGGTTTAATGAATCACCCTGTGTTTTATATTTTTGTTAAATTCCTTTTTACATTCTAACATTTTTTATAGGGTATATAAAAGGTTAAATCTTCAAATTTAAAAATAAAAAGAAAATTCAGGAAATTTTACATAACACGACCATTTTTCCAATGTCGTATTTTTTTGAAGTTGCCTGGGCAGGCAACTACCTAATAGATCATATTTATAAAATGTATTTTAATTATACATGGAGGCAAGAAAACAGTAGCAAACTTTTAAAAAATTAAACCCTCCAAAACTTTCGTATTTTAAATGGAACACCCTATTTTTTTTTATTATTATTATAGGCCTTTTAATACTTTTACATTTTCTTAAGGTGGCTCTATACCTAAGTCTAGTAGTTCTTGCAATATTTTTAGTTTTTTTTTTAATATTAGTTTTGAAGTTAAATAATGATATCCCTAGATATCATCCTATGGTTTATTTGTTAATATCGATAAAGCACAAAAAGCGCTGTACATGACTATAAAACTGTTATTCCCAAAATAAGGACCACCCAACCAAATGGCTTTAGAAAAATTTAAAAAAAAACTAAATAATTTTTAACTAACAACCGTTTTTATGCCTTACCGATAATGTGAACCATATCAGCAAATTTTTATTAAAAAACATATATATATATATATATATATATATATATATATATATATATATATATATATATATATATATATATATATATTTACAGAAACTCCGACTAATACTACTATTTTTTTTGTTTTGGATGATTTTCACCCCCTACCATAGTTTACGTCAAAACTAATATTTTCTTGAAAAAAAACACAAATTAAAAATATTGCAAAAACTATTTAACTTCGGTAAAGGACAACCTTAAGAAAATGTTTAGGTTATAAAAGGTCTGAACCAATGATCAAAGAAAGTACAGGGTGTTTTATTTTAAATAAGAATTTTAGAGCGTGGATTTAATTTTTTTTAATTTACCACTGTTCCCTCGTCACCTTGTATAATCAAAATATCTTTTATTATTAAAATGTATAAATATGATTCATAAAGTAATTGTATGTATAAGCAACTTCAAAAATTTGAGAATGTAAAACTACTATATTTCGTAAATTTAAAGATTTAACTCTATATAACATATAACAAGAAAGATAGAATGAAAAAGGAATTTATTTAACAAAAATATAAAATACAATTCATAGAAAAAACAACTTTATACCGTCACGCTTTTGTGAGCAACCCTGTATACATCAAAATATTTTTAAAATGTAAAGTTTTTGCCTAGCTGCAGGGGCGGTTGGTGCATAAGAGCTGCAGTGCTATAGAACCACCAGAATTTTTAAGCTGTTTGGTATTTTTTCATAACATTCAATTCGTCATTTTACAATTAAAATATTAAATATCCATTAAAACAAAACTAAAATAACCAGTTTCCGGCCGAGAACTCTAGTATAGTAGGCACACGCATCTTCACCCAGTGACGACGCATCATAGATTACTGCGCAGTGGACCATCTTAAATAATTTTCAGTCTCTTGCGACGTAATTGCATTGACTAAATTGAGCGACTCTTTTCGATGCGCCGCACGATTGTTTTAATCTCCTCTATGCCGAATGCACTTGTCGTTGGGCAAAATGCGGCTGTTAAAATACGTAAATTTTGGTTTTTGTTGTGCGGCATTCTCTGTAGCACTTTACATGGTATTTAGACATTTTTTATATCGCGCGTGTGGAAGTCGACAAGTTTATAATTTTTATTCGTATTTGATTGTGTGTTTAGTGTTTATAGACAATGGATGTGGTGCATAATTTAGTGAACGTTAAACGATTTTTTAAATATTCATAAGGAGAGAAACTTGAACTGAAACTTTAACCTAAATCTAGTGGTAGACCATTACCGGACATCGTGATTGAAGTAACCTGTGTTAGCAGAGGAAAACCTTATACGCGTGATTTCAATAGAGATTTTTATTCCCGGAATGACTGGATTTGTGTGTTTTTTGCTTTCCATGTGTACTTTTTGCAGGCATAGAGGGTAGTTCACCACTTTTAAAATTTTTAATACAAAATAATTTAGAAAGCACTTTCAAAGAGACAAAAAATGTGCTAGATATTTCAATAACTACTCCTATGTCGACATCAGAGGCTGAAAGGAGTTTTTCTACACTTAAGCGAATAAAGACCTTCCTTGGAAATACCATGTCACAAGGTCGTTTAACTGCATTGGCCATGCTTTCCATTGAAAAAGACTTTATATTAAAAATCACAGACTTTATTGACAAGAGTTATTGATCGATTCGCTTCGAAGAAGGATCGTCGGATTGATCTCATATTTAAACAATAACGTAAGTTTCTAATAATTTTATTTCCGTTCTCATTTTTGTTAAAAACCAGCCTACATAAATATGAAACCTGAATATCGACTTAGGATTAAATTCGATAAAACGGTGAATGCGCCGCAAATATATTATTCCATTTATTTGAGTAATTTAATTGCAGAACACCTATAATATTTTGCCACGAGCCTCCACTGCCTAGCTCATATAAACCTACGAAAAAGAAAAGTTTTATGGATAACGAGTAAATGAGCTTTGTCAGACTTCTGACTCACCCTGTATAATACAGGATACTCGTACGTATTTTAACCCATATTAATCGCGAATAACTTAAAATTAAAGTTTTTAGGATGCGGTTTTCGCAGAAGACATTTCATTAGCGCAATAACAAAATGGCTGATTTTCCGATATAAGGCAATTTGGTTATTTTAAATGGAACACCCTGTATTTTTTTATATTCTAAAAATGTAATATTTTCCCCCTAAAAAATTAAGTCACGGTTAAAAAGAAATGCCATAAAAAAAAAATATTTTATTGATTAAAAACAAGTTTAAATAATTCAATCTAAAGCACTTAATATACCATATGTATATTTACTAATTTTATAGAATCTACTAATTCTACATTTTAATAATCAGATCCTTATTAAATAAAAAGTAAAAAACAAAATAAATATATAAACAAAAATATAGATATAAAAAAAAACAGAAAAATATAAAATATAGTTCAACATTTTGTTGTGCCAACTGTCTTAATCTTATCTAAAAATATGTGAAATATAAAAAATAATAAATTAGATCTTAAATACTTCAAAAACTGTGGTAAATATAAACATATCAATATTATATCCATTATAAAAGTATAATATAATAGCTATTTATGTATCAAGGGCGTTACTAGGACTATAATGGGCCAGAGGCCCTCGGGCTATTTCGACCTGATGGGCATTATAGTCCAGTAAAGCCCGTGGTGCATACAATGCTTTATGTTTTACCCAAAAAGAGTTTTTCAATGACTAATTACATTATTTATTCACAATATAAAAAATAAGTTGAACCTGTACCTGTATACGTAAGTAGATAATGACTGGTGTTAAGTTTGACTTTGATGTTTCTATCAGTTAGTCAGTTGGCATTTTTTATTTAACGATTTGCTCAAAATGGTAGAAATTCCACAAAATATAAGAGAAAAGGCCATAAAAGCGACCGAAAATCTTTTGCCAGTTAAATCAAATTTTTAAAATTGGATAATGCAGAAACTTACACCGGCCACTGTTTGCGTCGCACATCGTCAACTTAACTTGTTGAGGCAGGTGCTGCGTTTGAAACGCTAAAACAACATGGGAAATGGAAAAGCTCTTCAGTAGCTGAAGGATATATAGAAGAAAGTATTTCATCCAAAAACAAAGTAGCCAAAATGATTGCCAATTCAGTTAATTCCGAGGTTAATTCCGTATCGACTATTGAAAATTCTTTAATGGACTGCTCTTCTATACAAAATAGCGTTAGTGCTACCACCGCTGCTACCATCACAAAAAACACTGACCATTCTATAGTGGGATCAGCTACATTTTCCGGGACATTTCAAAATTGTAATTTTTATTTTGGAAATAAATATTAATTTTTAGTATTGTATAAAGAAAAAATATTTTTTGTATAAACTTGATCTTTATTGTGAGAGAAATAAAATTGGATAAGCAATAAAATTTCCATATTAGCGCATTAGGGCAGTATAAGCGGGCATTATCATAATGCCCGCTTATAATGCCCTAGGTGTGATAGCAGGTATTATTGCTACCATAACATATTCCATTTCTAAGGTATTACAGATCAATAATAGATGGGTAAAACATAAAATATTATTCAACATTTTGTTGTGCCAACTGTCTTATCTAAAAAATATATGAAATATAAAAAATAAGAAATCAGATCTTAAATACTTCAAAAAATGCTGGTAAGTATAAACATATCAATATTATATCCATTATAAAAGTATAATATAAAAGGCTTATCACATCTAAAGGCACATTTAGAACTTAATTATAAAATACAATAAGAAAATTGTCATTGGGTCACGCACAATAAAACTAATATTGACTTTAAAGCAGAAACTCATGCCAAAGGCATTTGGCAACAAAAAATTTACACTTTTACTTTAATGTACTCTTGACAGAATTTTAAATATTAGTTAGGAATTCCTGGACCAATTTTACCATTTATTACTAACAAGCTAATTTTTCGTGAGTAGCATCCCAGCAAACACTATTTGCCGGCAATATACATTTTTCATATTGGCATTGATGGTAAAGCATTGGCAATTGGTAGCAATATTATGCCAACATCTTATACGCATTAAAAAGTCAACCCTAAATAAACACTCAATTGCCAATAAATTTATCATGCAGACGTATTGCCGGCAAGCATACAAAAATGGCGGCTTACCAATCCTGATTAAATAAAGCATGTCTTTTTGTTGCAGGCAAATAAATATTGGATTTTTGAAGGCAAACCTTCAACGCATATTTATACTTTTCAAACCATATTATTAACATTGGTATTTAACTAACATTCGAGCAATTTTTTTGATCTGTTTTATTTATAATGGCGGCTAAACAACATTATTTTATGTTTTTTACATAATTTAAAGGAAATGGCCTTTTTCTAACATTTTATTGATACAAATCATTATATATATTTTGAGAGAATAAAAATAAAATGATGGTAAAATTAGCTAGGTTAATCTCGACGATTTCGACCGAAGGTGATAAATTCAAATTTCCCGCTTAGCCGAAATACAAGATTTGACAATTTGACAGATGAGGCAACCTTGCTTTTGTTTGGCCGCTTTGTGCAATTGTTTTCTACGTGGTTTTCTAGCTTTTTAGTTTCTTTTTAAATAAAAGAGCTTTTAGTAGACATAATTAGGTGTATTCATTACCTAATTAGTGTGTGTTGTGTAATTAATTGGTGATGGCTAGTCAAGAAGGCGGGTTATTCAAGTAGACTGTTAGGAGCTGTAAACATTTCGTTTAAAACCTTTTAAATTTGTAGTTACCTAAAAAAATTATATGAAATCAGGGAGTTGCCTTATTAAAAGTTTTAAAGACGTGTTATTAAAAAAATATATATATATTTAATAGTTTTTTTTTACATTTAACTCCTTTAAAATATTTCTCCCTATGTTTTGGATCTGAAAATTGAGTGTAAGTGTCCCTTAAATACTTACTATTTTAAAGTGTTTTCTTTTGCTTTACTCTCTTTTTTTTAATTTTATTACTACGTTTTATATATATATATTTTTGGTTTATTGTTACGGAATAAAAATTTATATTGTGTAATTTTTTTATTGATAAAGTTTTCCTGCCTTTTTTCTCATTTTTTCGATTACAAAATTCTAAATAGGTTATTTAACTTTTGGGACATTCAACTTATTAAACTTGCAATACTTATTTAATGATGAATGCCATTATCCTAAACGCATTTTTTTGCCAATAACTTATTAATGATGGATGCCATCGTCCTAAACGCATTTTTTTAGCATAACTTATTAATGATGGATGCCATCATCCTAAACGCATTGTTTTGGCATAACTTATTAATGATAGATGCCATCTTCCTAAACGCATTTTTTCATCATAAATTATTAATGACGGATGCCATCACATTATCTGCAACACGTGGCCTAATAACGGCCAATTGCCCACTTTCGCGTCTTTTGATACCTTTTTGCCAATGCCTTGCCATTGAGTGTTGGCAATGCCAGTAAATTAAATGTACAACGCCGGCAAAAAATGTTATATGGGATCATTTTGACGAGACGCAAAACTTTTTTCCTTACAACAATTTTCGTTGGTGGTAGCTTACAAGGATAACAGAAATTAAAACATGTGTTGATTTAATGAATATCAAAAGCTTATTACAAACAGGGATTTTCTCTGTAAATTTTTAAGATAATTATCTAAATAAATCGAAAAAATATTTGTCCACAAAATGTAAGGTTTCATCAGTCCCCTACCACCAACATGTACGATTAACGATGTCGTGAAAAATAACTACCAACACTAACCATTTCTGTTGATTAAATAATATTTATAAATTTAACACCCACATTGTCCGACAAATTTTTTGTAAGGAAAAAAGTTGGTCGTCGACAGAAAAAACCTAAGAAGAAATTTTAAAACAAATTGTATACTATTAACCCAAAAACTTATAAGAACTAATTAAAAATGTGTTGAAAAACATTAGGTACCTCACATTTCCATAACCAGGGAAGGTTTCATGACTCTGCCCAAAAAAAAATGTATCCGTACCCGTACCTGACTTGTCGTTACTACATAAGGCCTACCGCGCACTAGGCAGCCTGGCTGCAGCAGCTTAGCTGCGGAAGCCTACTCGAATTCAGAAGTTAAGTAGGATGAAAACGCACTGAGCCGCCCACTGTTCTTGGCGGTGGCAGCCAATAGAAACGATTCAATCGCGCAGGCAACCGCAGAACCGTGTTTTTGATTTAGATGGTAGATAACACCAGGACACAAAAAAAAGTTTGATGTGCACCGGACACGCGACCTATCTACCAGTATGTTTTTCGACCTCCCGAATCCGAATTTCAAGTCAGTTTAGGCCGTACATGATACAATTTCGAGTAAATTGCAAAAAATTTTACTCAAAATTGAAAGGCGTACAGCCTTAACTAATTTAAAATTCTGATTCAGCGGGTCAAAAAAGATGCTTTTAGATAGGTCTCGTCCGGTGTATAGTAAGAACATTTTAAAAGCGCAAATTCGGTACCCTTTGAAAATAATACAAATAAACATAAAAAGGCCGCCTGCAATCGGACTATTTTATACAAAGGCGCCGCTATCCTTTATAGCGACGCGCCGATACATTATGGGATATAAATCCATTATTTTGGCCAAAAAGCAACTTTGAAATTTTAATGGCTCATGCTGTGTATTTCAAAGTAGATACTTCAAACTACATGTACGCAAAATTATAAAAGGATATGACGATTTCTATTGGGGTAATAAGAATCTTGAAAATGTATTTTAAGTAAACATAAATATACAACATTTAATCTACTTAGTTTATTATTAGCCTTGTTTACTAAAAAAAGTAAAAGAGTTTAAATAATAAGAGCTATTGTTGTGTTTCCGATGCAGTCTCGCGAAGTCTCGCTACTTTTGTCAAAGATTTTTTTATCTTTTTCTTTTATCAGTTTTTGTACTTACAATTGCCTTCCTACTTTTTGCTACTTCTGAGTGTAAAGACAGATACAAGATTTTTATAATTTACAAGGTTTTCCATTTTAAAATTTAATATATGTTTTGTCCTACACTGTATATCCTAAAAGATAAAAGCATTCTGGTGAAAGATATGGATTCTACAGAATCTACCCAACAAAACGGTGTTTTTTATTTATTTTATACGTAAAAATAAAAAAGTTGGGAAGATGTAGATATCTCTATTACATTTTTAAGAATAATTTAAAATTATTTTTCAGATTTGGATGGTCATATTTTCAAAACTAATTGAGATAGGCACATTAAATGTAGTATTTTTAAAGCATTTTAAAAGATTTTTTGGTGGTGATATAATATTCAGGGTATTCCATTTAAAAAAATCATACCTATTGTCGTATCCTGTATATCATATGAGATAATAATCATCGGATTACTAATTAGAATAATACCGAATTAACTAAACAAGCTGACATTTTAGTTTATTTTGTACAATAAAAAATAATAATGTTAAGGGGTATGTAAATTTATAATTTAGATTGGTAAGTTTCAGAATTTTGACCAAAAAATTAATTTCTATCCCATAGTGCGATGACCAGCTGCATCAACCGGCATATCATAAAAGAAATATAGCAAAGGCGGCCCGCGAAGACAAGCATGCCGATTTATTTGCTTTCAACTTTTTGTGATTTTTTTTCTTATCAAAGAGCACCGAATTTACATTTTTAAATTGTTCTTTCTATACATCAAACCTTTTCTTTTTGTGTGCCGGTGAATTATTGCGTTTTCTATACCTCCTTCTCGAGCACTTATCATAAAAAGACTTCCTTACACAAACTACTTAATTTGGCTGACATTAACTGGCTGCGCCAAATAGTCCCTTCCACAGCCAAGCTGCTACAGCCAGGCTGCCTATAGTGCGCGGCTGGCCTTACCATTGACATTGGCGGTATAACTTATCTGAGGGTCTTTCCAGTGACGAAAATGTTTGTGAGTCACGCTCCAGGGCTTGAAGCTCTTGAACTGCTCTAAAAAGTTAGTCACTGGAACGCATCCTTAGACAAGGAAAGAGAGACAAATAAAGAAATTTTAAAATTTCGTTGTTTTTAACCTTTCTTGGCTTTATAATAATAGTCTCTTTTTAATATCTAATTCCATTTTAAATAAATAATTTTTAAAAATCCATCCATAACCATAAAAAACACGTTTGAAGCACAAAAACCAAAAGAGTGGTTGGTGCATGAGGGGCAAGGGGAAAGAAAAACGGAGCAGCTCAGGTGCATAACACTTTCCGTCACTGGAACGCCATAAAGTAGAACGAAATGCTCCTGAGCTACTCGGGAGCGCTCTATTTGCGTCACTGGAAAGCCACTCTGGTATAACTCATTTAATAAAAACTAGGTTGGTGCGCTAACAGGCGGCGTTGTAGGGGGTTGGGTACCACCACTTATGGGCGGTGGGCTATTTTCACCATTGTTGGTATCCCCATTTTTTGACACAGCTGGCCCAGCGCTCATCAACGGACTCTGGACGTGACTTTGCATTGGCACTTGGGGCTGGCCAGCATTGGCATTGGCCATTTCTCTCTGCATGGCTGCTCGTCTTGCTATTCGATCAGTTCTTTCTTCTCTTAATGTTTTAAAGAATGTGTAAAATGCAAAAATTCCAATACCCTAAAAATATACAGGGTGTTACAAGATGTTGTTAGAGGAAATAACCCCAAAAGTAAATTTTGACACAAAAATCTGTCGCCCTAAAAATAAAAATTTACGTAAATTTCAGATTTTTTTACAAATATACGGGGTGGCCTTTTTAATTGGAATGACTGTATAATATCAACAAAATTTAGAAAACACTATGTAACTTCAAAACGAATCATGATAGCCATGATTTACTTTCACCACTGATTTTTTTGCAATCAGCAATCAGATTTGTTCTATCCCTTTTAGTTTTTGCTAAATCCTGCAAGGTGAACGAAAAGGCGCCACTCTGTACAAAAAAATACAGGGTGTTTATTTAAAAACTTACCACTTAAGTTATCTGCGAAAAGAGACAGATTTGAGAAAATCGCCGAAACACGTCAAGATATTTATTAAGGTAAACGTTTTTTCCAAAAAAAATAAACAGTGTCCCTTCAACACCTTAACCACCAGGGCCACCACCCCAAAATTATTTAATAGGAACGGGGATCGAGTGATACATCATTTTAAAGCTCCTGACTGGTACTTTATTACCCTAGAATATAAAGTCAATATATTTACCTACTACAAAATGGCGTTGACTTTATATTTTAGGGTTACAAAATACTCATCGGGAGCTTTAAAATTATGTATCACTCGACCCTCCTTCTGATTTAAGAATTTTGGGGTGGTACCCTGGTGGGGAAGGGGTTAAAGGGACGCCAATCAATCTCTAAAAAGTAGATCTTCTACAAAACAATCTAAGATCGTTTTACTTTATTTTAACCTTCAATTTGCGCCCCTCCGACTCCGACCTGCGCTGAAGTGGTCGCTTCACAGCTTCACGCTAGATCCGGCACTGGACCGATTTGACACAAAGTTTACATGTCGGCATTCTTTGCCTAATCTCTACCTATTAGTGTTCTACACGCGTTAGACCGTCTTTATGATATTACTCACGCTCTTACTAACCTGAAAAATAGTACAGAGAAACCCGATGATTGCGCCATCTATTAAAATTCTTTTAACATATTTTATTAGTGGTCTTTTACATCCTACTGGATAAATCACAGTGTTGTTAGTGTCTTTTGGATTTTCAAAACAAGATGTTGGATAGGAATCGGTCTTTTTCATGTAATCCTCTTTTCCATCAAGACCACAGCAATGCAACTAGAAAAATATTAATGAATATTCGATTCTATTTTATGAAATAAACGTTCTGAGCTTTATTAAAAAAATATTTTTTTTATTCACATTTTATTTAAACAAACAAAAAAACTAAAATAATTAAATTTATAACAAAATTATTTAAAAAAAATAAAAAAGTATTTTGACAGCGGTGGGATTCGAACCCACGCCCTTTCGGACTGGTGCCTAAAACCAGCGCCTTAGACCGCTCGGCCACGCTGCCTTATACGTAAAGAAAGTCAAAGCCGGGCTAGTAAATACGTACTTGACTCTGCAACTTATTCCAATCTTTTCGATAGTAACTCAAGGTTATTAGCTCATCGAATGATGTCGTCATCAGCTCAATTGACCCAATATCAACTTCGTCCCACAAAATTATCGACCAAATGCCAACTGCAAATTCACACGCTAATAAAATCAATGTGATCACCATAAACTGAAAATTAAAAAGGCATATTGAAAGTGTATTGTGGGTTGCCCCTATTTTGATGTGTTGGCGATTGTGCACAAGCTCAGACATACCCTCTTTAAATAGTCCAGTCAAAATATCTACTGATACATACACATATCAATGGCAACAGCTAATTTTAAAAATCGCATGGAAAAAAATTGAAAAATTGAAATAAAATAATTTAAAAAATGACTTTTATGACTTAGGTAAGTGAAAACATATTGAATAATTTGGGAAAACAGAATTACGAATATTTATACAGCCAAATTAAAGTAACTTTTTAAAGTTTTAAAACTCCATCTCTACTAGGGTTGCCACCTTTTTATTGTCAATAATGACCGGGAGCAGTGGCGTACCGTGCAAATTTTGAAAATCAAGAACTTTTTTTACAATTAAAAAAAAGTTTTTTTTTTTTTAATATTTAACACACCGTAGTTCAAAAACTAAAACGTTTAGGACATATGTTTATATGAAGTTGTTTTCTTATTTTCTGTTGTAAAATCGCCCCGTAAAGTTTGTCGGTTGAGTTACTGGACACCCTGTATGTATGTAGGTAATTTGATTGAAATTGATGAAAACTTTGATGTCTATTGGTGCCTAAACGGTGAGATTTATCGACTTTACTAAAGAGTAACTAATTTTTTAGGTTTTTGATTGTCTATAAAATGGCGCCCCCAGCTTCGCGATATCTATCAAAGTAAAAAAGTTATGATGTAAATAAATTTTAAGTTTTAGGTAAAGTGCCCTCTGGCAGTATTTAAAAAAGTACTTTTGTCTTAAAATTTTAAAATCTGCAGCTCGATTTATGTGCCAAATATCAACTGGATTGGTTAAAAAATAAATGCAATATGGCGAAAAACCAAAATAAAAATTGAACATCGACGGCTTGTAACTCGAAAACGAATGACATTTAAAAAAATATATCCTTATTTTGTCAAGTAAAATCACCCCCTTAAGTTTCGTGATCGATTTTTGAATCACCCTGTATATTGAAAGCCATATTCATCAAATATTTTAGTTTAATTTCTAGGTTTAACATTTACGAATATTACAGATTCATGATTAGCGCCCCAAAACATTCCCTATACCGGTATGGAACCCAAACCATCGACCATACACAAATCAAGCACTGAATCCCTTCCACCGACTTGCTATGTACTCCCCTAATTTACCGCTGCAACGAACGGAGCTTTCTTCCGCCTACCGCTTCCGCCTTTCGTTGGATGACAATGCGAGTAACACACATATATATCCCACCACAAATATTTACTATGCTTTTAATTCCCTATGGTCGGTCAGTTGGTTACTGTTGGTACACCTCTATACCAAAATTCGTCAAAGTCGGAACTGCCACTTTTAGAGAATTACCCAAACTACAACCCAGCAAACACTATTTGCCGGCAATGTACATTTTTCATATTGGCATTGATGGTAAAGCATTGGCAATTGGTGGCAATATTATGCCAACATCTTATACGCATTAAAAAGTCAACCCTAAATAAACACTTAATTGCCAATAAATTTTACATGCAGGCGAATTGCCGGCAAGCATACAAAAATGGTTTCATAAAAATCCTGATTAAATAAAGCACGCGTTTTTGTTGCAGGCAAATAAATATTGGATTTTTGAAGGCAAACCTTCAACGCATATTCATACTTTTTAAACCATATTATTAACATTGGTATTTAACTAACATTAAAGCATTTTTTTGATCTGTTTTATTTATAATGGCAGCTAAACAACATTATTTTATGTTTTTTTACATAATTTAAAGGAAATGGCCTTTTCATAACATTTTATTGTTAAAAATCATGCAAATAAAAATTAGTTCAAACAAAATGTTTATTATGTATTTTGGAGCGAATAAAAATAAAATGATGGTAAACTTAGCTACGTTAATTTCGACCGAAGGTGACCGCTTTGTGCATTTGTTTTCTACATGGTTTTCTAGCTTTTTAGTTTCTTTTTTAAAGAAAAGAGTTTTTAATAGACATAATTAAATGTATTCATTACCTAATAAGTGTGTGTTGTGTGATTAATTGGTGATGGCTAGTAGAGAAGGCAAGATATTCAAGTAGACTGTTTGGAGCTGTAAACATTTTTTTTAAAACCTTATTAAAAGTTTTAAAGACGTGTTAATAAAAAATATTATATATATTTAATAGTTTTTTTGACATACCGATAGATGGCGTAATGGACAATAAACTACTACGTTTCTGCAATATCTTCGCTTTTTATCGCCTAAACCGTACCCATTAGACAAAAATAATTCGAAAGCGGTCTGCGGTAGGTGATCTCACTTAGCTTTGAAAGAAATATCTTCGGCTAGTGTAAAAATCTGCATCTCCAAGTTGGACAGTGTTCCGAGAGATGCTACTTTGCATTGCAAGGAAATTGCATGCAGTAAGGAGTTTTTTCCTATTTTAATTTTCAAATCAAATATCGCTTCATTTTAGCTTTTAAAAAAAAGTATATGCGACAATTTTCGTCAATAAGACGTCAGCTTGCTGCTTGGGAGTATCTGCATTTGCCCACTTTCGTGTCTTTTTGTTATCTTTTGCCAATAACTTATTAATGATGGATGCCATCATCTTAAACGCATTTTTTGCCAATAACTTATTAATGACGGATGCCATCACATTATCTGCAACACGTGGCCTAATAACGGCCAATTGCCCACTTTCGCGTCTTTTTGATACCTTTTTGCCAATGTCTTGCCATTAAAGAGTGTTGGCAATGCCAGTAAATTAAATGTACAACGCCGGCAAAAAATGTTATATGGGCTGTAGGTATACGGAAATTCGTGAAAGTCGGAATTGCCACCACTTTTTAGAGAATTACCCAAATTACAATGTTTCCTACTCTATTTTATTTTTGACATATTTGTATTAAAAGTTTTTTAATATGCACGCTTTATACCGCCGACAATACAAACAAATAATTTATCATAAATCAGACATAATATTTAAAAGGAATTTGCCCAGTCTAATACCAATAATGTGAAAGAAAGAGATGGCTTTAAATCATGTGCCCTTAAATTTCTACAGTCAAAAATAAAATGAAAATGCTTGTTTTCCAAGTTCACATCAAAACAAAGACAGTGATTTACGAATTTTCCATAAACCAAACAGAGATAAACATAACCTACGATTAAAGGGATTATCTTACCAAAACAATATGAAAGTTGTGTTCTCTCGTAGGTCCTTTGACTCCAAGCCATGAGAGAAGTAAATGTGCTATTCCAAGGAAAAATATCACAAAAAATGGTCCCACGCTTCCCGACGGAATGAAAGTGTAGTGATAAAATATTTTAAAAAGTAAATACGCTGAGAAACCTATCAGTACCAATCCTGAAAGCTAAAATAAAAAACCCTTTTTAAAACATCAACTTTTAAAAGCAAAAACAGTTTACTTACAAAAAGAAGTCCGGAATAAATAAGACAAAATATTTCCTTAACTTTCAACGAGGCCATAATTACAAATTCAGGACATTTAAACTTGTAACACTTCCAGGTGAATGAAAAGTAAAGGTGAAGTTATTTCTGGCCGTAAGAATTCAACGCTTAAAAGCACCGCACATCGAAAAAACAAACATTACTGCGAGTTCATTCATCAATTCTTTTAAAACGGTTCATAACTTGATTAATAAAGCCATCTTACATTGTTTATTTATCAAAGAACTTTTCATACACCTTATTGGTGTAATCGTCTAAAAATAACTGTACCTGGTGCTCCTATATAATTTTATACGGTCCTTCGATGCTCACAGGCGCTCATGGTTATTTTCCGACACGGAATGGTAACTTTTCCTTTTTAAATTTAGGCAACCAAATATACAGAGTAATCTTTTGATATTTTGTGCTTCACGTGATCGTATTGCTTACTCACTTTAGTTTTAGGACCTATATTTCCGTCTCCATATCACTAGCCTCAATTATCGACGGCATATATTGCGGCTGCGCATTCGTCCGCGTGACGTGAAACTGTTTTCTTGCCAAGTCGTGAAAACGTAACACAATTCTTGACGATATGGTGAAAGTTTAATAGAAATAAAACAAATTAATTTAGTTATGCACCAAGCATCAAGTAATATAATTATATAGTTAGTTATCTAATTGTAGCAATTTAATTTTGTAGTTATTTTTTCAATAATTGTAATAGTCATTGTAAAAATAAGAATCCGTATAATAATAAATAAATAAATAATATTATTATATTAATATACGAACCTAACACATACAGTATGAATGAAGGACAAAAAAACACAAACGTGAAAGATATGAACAAAAAAGTGGATGATGAATTAGTATTCCTTTTCTGTGTGCGAATAAACATATTTTATTTAATATTAATTTTTTTTATAGAGAGGTTACCGTAATTATTACCTCTCCTAGAAGGTATTGAAATTATGTAATAAAATATGTCATTAAATAAACCTCTTGCTGTTTTTATAAAAAAATAAAATATAAAACTAAAAACAAAACCTACTTAGGTAACTTATAATGTTAATATAATTAATATGAAGTGCAAGTAATAATAAAAATAATCCGTGAAATGATGAAATGAGTATTGAAAAATGGTTAAGTACAAACATGAAATTACTAAAATACGACTAATGCGCAGCCGCAATATATGCCAGTCGATAATCGTACGGTGTACCTGCATATTATAGGTGTAAAATCAATGGATTTATGAATTTACGTTTTTTTCTTCGTAAAAAACTATTGTTTTTCAAAAGTATTTTTTTGTTGTAGGGAAGGTGTCGATGAAGGAATTAGGTGGCTAGTGGACTGTATTAAAAGAAATTCATTTATAAGGCTGCCAAGGAACAATGATGAAACCTAGTTTTTGTTTAAAGTAATTTTTTTAAAGATTAAAAACAGTTATGTTTATGAAGAAACTTGGAAATTGTCACAATATTTTATAGTTATATTTCTGTTGTCTTATGTTTTTTTCCTCTAAAATTATAGGTTGGTTTAAATTATTTTTAAAATTGTTGAAGATGGTAATGTAATTTTTTGGTAATTGTTTACTTATGGGGTACCTCGCTGGAGTTTTGATGATTTTTTGCATATGGCGTTTTTTTGGACAGCTCTTTGCGAATCTAAAAAAATCTTTAGTCGCCACGACAACAAGGGACTCTTTGTTTGACAACCGGACAGTGCGGACGTGCGTAGAGGACTACAAAGTTCTTCCCGGAGTGGCGGTTAGAGGTGCCGTACGGACGTTTTTTACCTTCGGGGATCAAGGAAAGATTCACGCTAAATTGACGGCATCTTTCTTCTGGATCTAAGCGCTGTGCGCGAAAATTCCTATAAGCGGATGGTATCCTGTTTGGTGGTGAACACAAGGTATTTCTGAAATGGCGGGAAATAGATGGGCGTGCCATGGGAACTGTCAGTAGTGAAAGTGAAGGTTATACGTAACACCAGTAGCAGATCTTGGTTTGACAGCCGACAATTTATGCATTGCATCAATTGTTGAATTATTTGTTTTTTTTTGGAATTTCTGGGAGCTACGAGCTCGATTATCTAGATTTTCCGCCGACGAAGCCCTGGAAAGCATAGTCCGGAAGGGGAGAGTGGTGGATTGGACCTGAAGGGAACAAAAACAAGAAAAAAAATAGAATAGAATAGAATAGTCGCCAACATTTTAATTTTTAAGAAATTCAGGGACTCAACTTAAAAAGCAAATTTACTTTTTTTTCACTATACCTAGCTACCCTCCCTCTTTTTGCACATGATTCTTGATCAAGGCGCAAATTGACACACAATAATTTATAAATACATTTTAAAAACCATTTTTTTTGTTTATTTAATAGCCGATTCCCACCTAGGGGTTTTACCCTGGGTAAAAAGGGTAAGGGGTTAAAACTCATGCGTTTCCATCCGCCAACAAAATTCCCTACATAAATTAACGGTTGGTACTACCAAAAAATGTGATTCGATTCAAATATGCATGGATATAATTTTACCCGTGTCCTTGAAAAAACCCCGAACCCCCTGATGGGTGCCGACTCATGCGTCACGGGTGAACACCCTTAAGTGGGAATCGGCTTTAACACATTTTTTTATTTTTTATTAAATTGCTTAACTTCATTTTTAATCACAGTAGGCGTCATGGGCGTATACTGCTTTGCAATTTATTGAAAAAATGTGTAAAATAAAAAAAAAAACAGGTTTTTAAAAGTTGTTTGTAAAATGTTATGTGCCTATTTAGCAAGACACTCAAGAATTACGTAATAAATAAGGGGAATATGGGGAACTTGGGGTTTGATAATGAATATTTCGAGAACGAAACGTTGTCGATTAAAAACTCTTTCATGTTCGTAATTACGACCCGAGAAAACCCCCAAAGACAAAAAATAATTAAAATCGACGTGGTGTCCGATAAGTAAACAATTACCTAATTTTTTGTTGTGGGATAACTGTTAAAATATTCTGAACTTAATTCATAAGTCATTTCTGAGCTATTTTAATAATTTAAAAGAAAAAAACCTTTTTATAAACAAGTAATAAGAGACTGTGGTAATAATTGTCTAGAAAGTTGCGGCAACTTTGATTTTGACGAAATTTGATATACGGGGTTTTTTGGGGCGCTGATCACGAATATGAAGATTTTTTTTCAGTATATTTCGCCATCTTTTTGCACAACATTTTTGATATAATACTTTATTGGCACACAATATTTTATGAACATCTTTAAAAAAACATGTTTTTCGAAGTCATTTTTACAGGATTTTTCTTATTACATTTCCTCCTAAAACGCTGCAACCATGCATACCTATGGGAATTAATGTTTACGAACTGACGACTTGATTTAAAGTAAACCTTTTATAAAAATAAAGGCGCAAAATATCAGAATTTTGTATAAAAAAGGGGAAATATAGTAAAAGGAGTCAAAATTGGAGTTGCCGCAACTGTTACAAAATATGTAATAAATATTAATAATGTGACCCAAATAAAACAGTAATTACACCGTTATTTAAACGATAACTAGTACGTTTAATTTCCCACCTTCCTCAAAATGTAAACAACCAGGTAAAAATAAAATTGATAACGCGTAAATTTTCTTATCTCTCCAAAGCAGTCATTATTTTCTGCCTAATCAAAACCGCAGCAAGGCAAGTCATGTGCACATTTTAAATGTTAGTTTTCGGTAAATAAAGCAAAAAATGTACCCGTATTATGAATCAGACTGGAGTGTTTTGCCACCTGAAGCTAACAGAAGGTAATCGAAGCTGAAGCTTCAAGATTTGTTCGCTTTTTGTCAATACGTGTCGAAACCTTGCAATTGTTGGTTGAAGCTTATTTTGCAGTGTTGTCTGGCTTATCTGTTTGATTTTCGTGGATAGAATCAACAATGGAATTAAATGATTATTTTTAAAATGCGTATTGTCTGGCCTATTAAATTTATTAAAATATTCAAATTCGCCTCCGTTTGTCGTCGTGGATATAGTGAGTTCATTCATTAGTCGCCCACGATCTTTTCCGCGGAGTAAAATTACTCAATCTCAGAAAGACGTCTTTAAAAAGTTTTTATGGTTTGAACAAAAGCGGCGGTTTTGGGGATGACCAAAGAAGGTGGACAAAGTGAAATGAATAAACATTAGGTATGTTCTTTTAAAAAAGCTTGTTCAGACTTGGGATTCGACATACGTTGTAAGAAAAAGATTCCAGTGGCTGCTTAATATGGAGGGATAAAGGAGCGTTTTTAAGAAAGTTTAAGAAGTTATATGATATGTAGTGTTAAAAGCCGTAAACTAAAAAGATAAGGAAACTTACTAACCTTGGTAAGTTAAATAGTTTTTAGGATATCCATTATCAAAAAATCGAACTATCCCAAATTTCACTATATTCCCCATTCTTTTTGCAGATTCTTGAGATAACTCTAAATTGGCATAATATAATATTTTGTTAAACTTTTAAAAGCCTGTTTTTTTTATGTATTTTACACCGTTTTTTCAATAAATTGCATCTTTTACTCCTAAACGCCGCAACCATGCATACACATTTTTATTCCCTTTAGCTGTCATAGGCAACTTGATTTAAAATGAAGTTTTTAAGTTAATGTAAAAAGGCACAAGATTAATAAAAAAAGCAAGTTTTAAAAGATTTTTTAGTGTTAATTAAAATAATGTGCTAATTTAATGTTATATTAGGAATTTTGCTCAAAAAGGAAGGGGATATGTTAGTGAAAATGAGACGAGATTGATTTTTGACTTTGATGATGAATGTTTCGCAAACAAAACGTTTCCGACAAAAAAACTCTTGGATTATTGGTGTTTGGCGCACAACAAAAAAACCCGCATGCCAAATTTGGTCAAAATCGGAGTTGCTCCCTCTCTCGAAACAATAATTACCAATTGTATAAAGTCGGTTATATGTAACCAGAACTGAGAGAAGTAAAACTGATCATGTCTGGAAAATATACCACTAAAATATTTTATTATTTGACGCCGCCACTGGTAAAAAGACGAATAACGTATGTCTATGATAAAGCAGTAATGTGCTTGACATAATTAATCTATTAACAGACCTACGTCCACTTGCCACGTGACGTCACGACCGGCCATATTGCATATTTACGTCAAATCAATGGGCAGGTCGTAAAATTCAATTAATAAATCCTCTTTTTATTAAAGATCAATTAACTATCTTTCGTTATTCACAATTTGTTACGGCCCCTCAGAAAGTTCTTTTAGTTTCAATTAAATCCTGGATCAACAGTCGTACGAAAAAGTGGTGTTTTCGCTCTTTCATGTCTACTGTCAACTAAGCAAGGTGCAAACTACAGGTGAATTTAATTGTGTTTTGGGACTATTGTAGTGTTTTTGTCCCCCTAAACTGGTTTTTCCTTTAGGACATCGAGTGAGCCTACCCAAAGTTCCGGGCTTTCAGCTAAATGTGTGTGATTTGCTTAACATACTGCTAACCTGAACTAAGCTGTGTGACCATAAAAACGTAACATGAATGCTTCAGAGCATGGGTAATGCCTTAAAACCTTAATTTTCTGTGTAGTTTTTACTAAAACGTATCAATTTTAGATTTAACCCGGCCTTTAACATGGCCACAATCAAGCAGGTTGTTAATGAGGCCATTGAACGAGGTAAGTCAATTTTTGGGTTTGACTCGAGAAAGTTGTAATAAACAATTATTTTTTTATAGTCCGAATGCCTACCCCAATGCGGCTTCGGGACCTGATAAGGCAAATCAGGGCTGCGAGAACTGCTGCTGAAGAGAGAAGTGTTGTTAATAAGGAATGTGCTTATATAAGAAGTACATTTCGGGAGGAGGATTCAGTATGGAGGTAAGTGTGAACTTAAATTCTTGAAAGTAAGTTTACATCTTTGTGACTCTGTATATATATAAAATATTTTCTTTGAGGACTATCAATTATTAGGCATAGAACATATTTAATCCTCAATTTGTACATAAAATATGAGTAACCAATCACCAATCAGAAGTAACACATGCAACACATGACCTTTATTTCTGATTCTTTACTCCAAATTTATTTTTATATTTTTTTCTGCATAAATTCAGCATTAGTATTATATGTGTGACCTACATAAGTTATTTAACAGTCACACCTGATCACGAAATCTGAAAGAAATTTTTTGGCGGAAACGTTTCGTTCTTGAGATATTCATCATCAGACTTGAAATTTAAACTAATCCTATTTTTACAATATTCCCCCTTCTTTTGCACACAATTCTTGATTTAAAGCTAAAAGTGGCACACAATATTTGATTTCACCTTTTAAAACCCCCGTTTTTACGTATTTTACATTATTTTTGCATTAAATTGCATAGCTATACTTTGAATCATTTCAATCGCAGTGTGCCATGAAGCCCTATGTGTATGTATGGTTTTGCCGCATTATCAAGAAAAGCCACGAATTTATTGCAAAATAATGTAAACAACGTAGAAAAACAGGGTTTTAAAGGTAATCCAAATATTGTGTGACTTACTTGCACTGAAATCAGGAATTGTCAGCTGCAAAGAAGGGAATATAGTGAAAATAAGCGTTAGTTCAAATTTGAACTTTGATGATGGATATCTCGAGAACGAAACGTTTCCGCCAAAAAATCTTTTAGATTCGTGATCAGCGCCCAAAAAACCCCGTATACCAAATTTCGTTAAAATCGGAGTTGCCGTAATTTTTAGATGTCGAAACATAGCCAAACTGCTCTATATCCACGGCACTGGGATATCCAGCTCATTTTTAGCAGGCAGCTGGAGTGTCTAAAACTGATAGCAAGCCCCAGATTTACAGATAAAGAATTGGATATTTGGGAGCTATGCTTCTATTGGACGGACGAGGCAGGATGTGCACTTGTTGATAACCAACTGTCTTAAAACGTGAGTGGACCACACAAACTTTTACGAAAGAAATATCAGCAAAATCTTAGAAGTTAAATCTAGTGACCACATGAATATTGGTGTTTGTCTCTAGTTCTAACAGCTCACGAGACTATACAGCTTGTGCTAACAGATTGTATGGGGTGTATTCTTCCTTAAAATTTTATTTTTATGTTTAAAAAATAAATGAAACCATCATCAGTTTGGTAAGTTGATTTTTGTTGTTGTTTGGAACTACCTATATTTTATGACGGTTTTAGATTTTACATAAAAAAATAATTTATGTTTGTTAATAGTACCAAGTATCTAATTTTATTCGTTTTTGTGATATTTGATTTTTTTTCAAAATGCAGAGGTGCAATTAAATTAATTTTATTTTAACAATATAAACTCCTTAAACTTTAAAATTTGTTACAAGATTAGGAAAAGTCTGCCTTATCATACGTAGGTCATATCGAGATCATAGGTTATACAGGGTGATCAAAAAATAATTTCAATTTTTAGAAAGTCAAATTGCAATATCTCTCTTATTTTAAATGGAACACCCTGTATTTTTTACACCACATGATGACAAACCAAATGCTTTTCAAATGGTGTATAGGTTGCCTATACCTATCTTTTATACTTTTAAGTAAATTCCGTTTTAACATATTTTTATTCCCAATGTCTATTTAAATGTAAGTAGGCTGTGATATAGCTATGCCTATTTACTAAGCCGTTATTGCAAAATTTGTTGGAAAAAAGCACAAAATTAAAAGATTTTGTATTATCTGCCACTATTTTTAAAATTCACAAAAAAATTCATTAGTTGCTTATAATGCTACTTCCAATAACACTTATTTCAGCTGAATGTGGTAATGATAAAAACTTGTGTTTTTAAACAATCCTAATAACGCCTCTGGTCAGTTATGACGACATTCTGTGACCTATAACTCGTTTCTTCCATTATTCATAATCACTGTGTCAAACTTTTTAAAGCAACTATTAAGGTTATCAAATGGTTTCTCCTGGAATATTTTTCAGGATTAACTCTAGACTAAAGTAAACCATTTTTTCACATCCTACCAGTATTACATCATCTTGTTGTTGTAGAAGAAGGGTTTTTATTTAAAATTATTGAAATTTCTTTTAAACTGACTAAAACACTAGTAATCAATACATGGTCGTTGTTATTTTCTTTAAGAAAAATATTAATGGCTGCTATGTCACAGCCAACTTTAATTTAAACAAACATTTGGACTAAAAATTTGTAAAAACAGATTTTACTAAAAAGCACAAATGATAGGTATAGGCAACCTATACACCATTTGAAAGAGATATTTTATTTGTCAAGATCTGTCAAAAACCAAAAGTTATTTAACATTGAGTTTCAACAAATATTTGATTGTCCGGTTTTTTCTCTCAGGAGTCCAATCTGTTGTACAACTTGTTGAGCTACAACGCCAGAGATTAGGCGATTATCGTTTCCATGGTCGAATTTACTTTAGGTATACAACCTATACATCAATTTTAAGGGCAGAACCAATTCTAAAATGGTATTTACCGATCGGTTATGTTAACTTTCAAACAATGTATTGTACGTCAAAGTTGTCACCAATTATTATCACGATTATAATTGGTTGAGGGCCTAAAATTAATAATTGTAAAACAAGTTGCATAGTCGTAGACGATTTTAAAAAGTAAATTTTCTGAAATTTTAATTTTCTACAGAATTAACTAGAATTTGAGATATATGTTTTCTATTATAGTGATCTTAATTCTACAACTCAGTTCGTTGTGGGGCTAGCTCTATGCACCTTGGGGGCAATAGCCTCCCCGGAGATGGCTCGTGATTTGGCAGCTGAAGTAGAGAGGTTGATGAAGTCTCCAAATGCCTATATTAGGAAAAAAGCTGGGTTGTGTGCATATAGAATTATCAAAGGTAAAAAAAAACAGTCCCGTGTAAATAGTTTAAAAAAACAGCTGAATTTTTGGGTTGTTCATATTTATTTTTCTGTTTATTAGAGTTCCTGAACTAATGGAGATTTTTTTGCCGGCAACTAGGAGTATGTTGTCGGAAAAAAATCATGGAGTTCTCATTACCGGAGTTACGTTAATAACGGAGATGTGTGAAAATAGTCCCGATACTTTAAATCACTTTAAAAGGTAAGTGAATTGTTTATACAGGGTGTTGCAGAATGTTGTTAAAAAATTTATGGACAAAAAAACATGATTAATATAAACATGGGACTGCAAATTCCTCGTTCTGAAGATACAGGGTGTTAAACAAGAATAATAAAAAATGTTTTTCCTTTGATATTCTAAATATGCTTTTCCCAATTTTGTTTTAATTTGGCAATGTTGTTTATGGCGTTAAAGAGTTAATTTATCACGTAACTTAAATACATTTAATATAAGTCCAGTGGCGTCTTGAGCAGCAATGGAAGGAATATTAAAAAAAAATGATATGCCACTAACTGTGTAAGTGTGTGTAAAATTTTTGTTCTTTCTTTAGATTAAGCAAATAAAAATACCCCTGTTATGTCCCTTGTTTTTTATCTTGTTTAGTTTAAGAGAAAAAAACACTACTTAATTACATATTTTTAGACCATAAAGAAGCATTCCGGAAACTTTTCGTTCTTTGTAAAGTAATGGAAAAAATTAATTAAATTCACCAAATTGACCCAAGTACTTAGAAAAAACTGCAAAATTTTTGCACGACAGGCAGTATGGATTTCGCCACAAAAGATCTACAGCAGATCTTCTTTCCTTCGTATCACACTGCTGGAATAAGTCTCTTGAGTTTCTAGGTGAGTCCCAGATCGTTGCTCTTGATATATCAAAGCTTTTGACCAGGTCTGGCATGCCGCACTTCTTAATAAACTTCCCTCTTATGGTCTTTCAACTAAACTCTGTACTTGGCTCTCTAGTTATCTATCTGATCGTCGTATATCAGTTATTGTGGACGGCCATTCTTCAAGCTTTCACCAAGTAAATGCTGGAGTCCCTCAGGGCTCAGTTCTGGCACCAACATTGTTTCTTCTTCACATCAACGACCTTCTCTCGTCCACAACTAATTCCATTCATAGTTTCGCCGACGATAGTACCCTTCACTCCAGTTTTCAGGTTCCTAAACCCATCACTAAACCTGACTTGGAAAACAAACGCAGAGCGATGCAGATATCTCTTTCGCAGGATCTTAATTTAATATTGGATTGGGGCGCTAAAATCTCGTCCATTTTAATGCATCCAAAACACAATCATGTTCCTTGTCGCGAAAAGAGTCATCAAATACTCATCCTCTACTTATGAGCGGCCAAGTTTTACAGAGCAAAGACACCTTTAATCTTGTGGGCGTCACATTTGAAAGTAACCTTAACTGGCATAAACACATTGTATCTATAGCCACGGCAGCTTCAAAAGCTTGGATTTCTCTTTCGAGCCAAAAGTATTTTTCCCTTCTAATTTATACACTTTATATGTGTCCCAAATCCGACCTCTCTTGGAATATTGTTCTCATATCTGGGCATGGCGTCCCCCACAACCCTCAAGCATTCTTGATTCTATTCAAGAAGAGCTATTCGTCTCATTAATGATCCTTCACTTACAGAAAGGCTCCCTCTCGCACATCGTCGGGCTGTGGGGGATTTATCGCTTTTTTATAGGTACTTCCATGGCTTCTGCTCTGAAAAACTGTTCAGTATAGTTCCTCCGCTCACGGTTCCCAACAGAGAAACTCGTGGTTCCGCGCGTATGCATCCCTATACGGTTCAACTGGACAGGCCCCGGGAACTTCCCACTTTGTTCGTTCTTTTATCCCTAGAGTTTCTAGGATTGTGGAGACCTGCTGCCGGCGGAGAGTCTTTTCCTTCCCCCAAATCTTCCAGTATTTAAGTCCGGTGTCAACAAACTCCCCTCTTACCTCGCTTAAGACACCCACGGTACGTTGGTATTTAGGCTTTTAGCCTTCGTGGTTTGTCCAAAGATAAAAAAAAAAATCTGAGAATATGAAAAACTTGCGCACCCATGTTAATATAAACTATATATTTTCTGATGTGAAGCTTCTCCTTAATTTTCTTAACAACATTCTGCAACACCCTGTATAAAAAATAATAATTAATATAAAATACTTTTAGGAAAAAAATACGTTTTACAGTGTAATTTTTTTGAACATTAAGATTATGTTTATATAGTTTAGCAAACAAACATTTTTTAAACTGTAAGATACTATATTCATTATTCATACATTCCTTGGTAATCATGTTTCAATTACATTAATAGTCTGTATGGTACTGTTTAGTATTGGTAATGAGTTTTCTAATGTGTGCAGGTGTATATCTAATTATGCCATAAATTTACATAGTGATCAAAATTCAGTAATTTGTTTTTAAAGCTGGTGTGTCCCAAAAAAATATTATGATAAAATAAACTTTGCTAATAGTTCGATATAGCGGTTTTCGCTATTATAAGAGATTTTCGAAAAATTCTTTTCAGGGCGTTTCTATAGGTCGATTATGACACAAATCTGTGTGCGCGTTTTCCAAAATCCATTTCTATAATTTATTATTAATAAAAACATATTTACGGTACGGTGGAGTAAACAGGGGTGCTGGGTGGAGACAAAACAGTATAAATCCAACGTCAAACACGAGAAAACATTAATACACTGCACTCAGGGCACATGAAAAATGTAAATTAATTTTGAAAAGTATTAAATTTTTCGAAAAACTATCCCACACATATGAGATATCTCGTCCGCCATTAATTAAAGAAGGAAAATAGGCGCACTCATTTTGGTCAGCTGATAACATGAAGTTCGTCATTATGAAAATGAGTCTTGATAGAAGCAGCGTTGCCAAACTTATGAAGAATTAACACCAAGCCTATTTCAGGAATTATCCACCATTTCTATGAGAAATAATGGGATTTTTTGTAGAAATGCCTCCTTCTTTATGTTTAGTCATTTTTCTTTTTTATCTACAATTTATATTAGGAAGAAGGAATAACTTAATTTTTCATATGAATTTTGTCCTGTATCTTTTTCTTTTTAAGCTATTGACACTTTCTCACTTTATTTGGCAACATGCAGTAACAGCCATGTCGGGATTGTTGTACTATTATTTATTTTTAATTTTTTTAAACAATTTTTACTGTAAATTTTTATTTTTTTTATTTTTGACAATCCACGAAGGCTGAAAGCCTAAATACTAACATACCGTGGGTGTCTTAAGCAGGGTAAGAGGAAGTTTGTAAAATACTGTTTTTGGGCGTTTAATGTAGGATTTCTACTGTTTCGTCCCCACCCAGCACCCCTGTTCACTCCACTGTCCCGTAAATATGTTTTTATTAATAATAAATTATAGAAATGGATTTTGGAAAGCGCACACACAGTTTTGACTCAATCGACCTATAGAAACGTCCTGAAAAAGAATTTTTCGAAAATCTCTTATAATAGCGAAAACCGCTATATCGAACTATTGTTAAACTTTGTTAAATACTAATTTTCATATACCGGGTGACAACGAAATCACTATCCAGCAATTTATTTCTTTCAGTATACCTTCTAAATCTTGGGATATAATAGTGTATCATGAGATGTCAATTTTGGATATAAGAGTTTTTGCCTATGGCTTCCGGTTTAGTCGAAAGTGATAAAACTGATATTTTAAATGAAACACCCTGTATATTTTTTCTTTTTTCTTTTTAGAGAAAACGGAGCTTGAAAATGTCTCAACGACCTTACAAGAAACAGTTTTATAGATATTGTGTCGTCGTCTGGGCCTTTTCAAACGCCATTTTTTCCAGAACTAAAAAGATAGGTTATGGGTATATTATAGATTTTATGTCAGGAATAGCTTAAGCTGTTTTTACAGTTTAAAAATTTTTCTGCATGCAATGTTTTCTTGCTGCAACTTTTCGATCAGCGCATGCGCATTTTCTCTTTTAAAAAATTACTGCAAAGTGCGCCTGTGCAGATCGAAAAATTGCAGCAAGAAAAACTTTAATGCAATAAATCCTTCAAAATGTAAAAACATCTTTAAAGAATTTAAATCTTTAAAAATATATAGGGTGTTCCAATAAAATTATTAGGGTTATCATATTTAGAAGTTCAAATTTTACAGCACTTCCGGTTAAACAGGAAGTAGTACTATAATGGCCTCTAAAGGTTAGAGTTCTTTTAAAAGAACTAATTTTAAACATTTTAAATTTCTCTCATGTTCATTTGTTTTCCCATAAAACTGCATATTGTGCGATCGTTTCGACATTTTCAGACGCCATTTTCTCTAAAACCAAAAAATGTTGGGGTATGGATTTATTTAAGGTTTTATATCTGGAATGGCTTGTAGAATTTAAATCCTGGAATATATACAGGGTGTTTCATTTAAAATATCAATGTTTATATCACTTCCGGTTAAACCGGAAGTAATACACAGATGCTAGTAGAGACATTTTGCATCTCTTAAAATAACAGATGTTTTGGCCTCCTTATGGTTATCGTTATTAAACATAACGATTACGGCAGCAGTTGTAGACAGAGATTTTGCAGCCTCTTTTAAGAAATATATCTTGCGTCTGCACTTTCGACACATAACCTTATTTTTGCCTGTGGTTCACCCACTTTAAAGTTAACGAAAAATCAGTATTTACTTTTATTCTTCATAAGATATAAATTCATATTTAAATATATGCAAACACTTCTGTTGATTTCGTTTTTTAAAGTAGATGCAAACAATACAGTATAAGCAAAACACAAAAAGTAAGGTTAGGTTTGGTAGTAGAATAAAAAGCAAGTGTGCCAGATTGTAACATCTAAATTAATTACTGATTTAGAATATCCGTAAAAGTGCAAGTCCGTTTTAATTTCTTAACACTATTTGATTTTTATTACTGCTATAGATTTTTCGTTAATTAGAGCCTATGTATAAATGATATTTTAATTAATACGGCATAAAAATTTTAACCTTTTAAATAATTGATATTAAAATTTCTACAATCCGGCAACCACGCAGTTTAACAATAACGATAACGATAACGATAAGCTGTTCGGTATTCATCCGTAATTAAAGGAGTCCGTTATGGTTAATAACGATAACGGATCATGTTTGCGTTACTGCGCAGTCTCAGAATAACGTTAACCACAACGAAATTGCAAAATAAAGGGTGCAAAATGTCTCTATTATATCGTAAATTCTGTACTTTTTGGAACATGAAATTTTTTAGAATTTTTACCAATTGGAGCAAAGATTAGGAAAACAATGTATTTTCTTTTTTCAGATTGTACCGAATTTGGTAAGGATACTGAAAAATTTGATACTTGCTGGATATTCCCCTGAACATGATGTATCCGGAGTTAGTGATCCATTTTTACAGGTATGGTATAATTTTTTTAAAATACAAAGGGATTTCAAATATGAACCGTAATTTGGCAGTAATTTTTTCTGATCCATTGTTAAAGGTACAGTTTAATTTTTTTGTAATACGAAATTTTTTTAAATATGAACCGTAATTTGGCTGTAACTTTTTTTTTAATTGTTAGGTAAAAATCCTTAAACTTCTTCGTATTCTTGGTATCAATGACGCTGACACTTCAGAAGCGATGAACGACATTTTGGCGCAAGTTGCCACGAATACTGAAACAAGTAAAAATGTAGGAAATACTATTTTGTATGAAACTGTTCTGTCCATTATGGATATTAAATCTGAAGGTGGATTAAGGGTGAGTAAAACAATCAAAGAAAATTTTTTTCTTTCATTCTCAAAATATCCATTTTCAAAGTTGAAATCAAACTAACCTCATATTTACTATATTCAGCCTTATTTTTGCAAACAATTCTTGATTTAAAGCTAAATTGGCACACAATAGAGACATTTTGCACCTCTTAAAATAACAGACGTTTTTTGGCCTCCTTATGGTTATTGTTATTAAACATAACGATTACGGCAGCAGTTTTAGACAGAGATTTTGCAGCCTCTTTTAAGAAATTTATCTTGCGTCTGCGCTTTCGACACATAACCTTATTTTTGCCTATGGTTCACCGATTTTAAAGTTAACAAACAATCAGTATTTACTTTTATTCTTCATAAGATATAAATTAATATTTAAATATATGCAAACACTTCTGTTGATTTCGTTTTTTAAAGTAGATACAAACAATACAGTATAAGCAAAACACAAAAAGTGAGGTTAGGTTTGGTAGTAGAATAAAAAGCAAGTGTGCCAGATTGTGACATCTAAATTAATTACTGATTTAGAATATCCGTAAAAGTGCAAGTCCGTTTTAATTTCTTAACACTATTTGATTTTTATTACTGCTATAGATTTTTCACCAATTAGAGCCTATGTATAAATGATATTTTAATTAATACGGCATTAAAATTTTAACCTTTTAAATAATTGATATTAAAATTTCTACAATCCGGCAACCACGCAGTTTAACAATAACGATAACGATAAGCTCTTCGGTATTCATCCGTAATTAAAGTAGTCCGGTATGGTTAATAACGATAACGGATCATGTTTGCGTTACTGCGCAGTCTCAGAATAACGTTAACCACAACGGAATTGCAAAATAAGGGGTGCAAAATGTCTCTAATGTTTGATTTACACATTTTAAAAACCTATTTATATAGTTATTTTACACTATGTTTATATTAAATTGCAAGCTCTACTTCAATCGCAATAACCTTTGTCGGTATAATGGGTTCACATGATTGCAGCGTTGGGGGTTGAAGCTTTGCAATTTATAAGAAGAAAAGTGTAAAATAAATAAACAAGAAACAGGTTTTACAGGATGTAACTTAAATATTGTTACGGACATTAAAAATAAGTGTTTTTAGTTTATAGAATTGTATAAGGTTAGGGCCATTTAATTTAGTTTGATAATTTATTTGAATAATAATTTACTTTAGTTTTTCCAAGTTTTTTCATCACTTTCGAAGGTTTCCGAAAACGCTCGAGCTATCCTTTGAGAGCTTTTAGTCCATCCTGTACGAGAATTTACGGGATATTTCTACAATATTCCAGACGTTTCCACATTACTATAAAAAGGCGACAGAAAATCTTCGAGAGTTAGTATAGCTTCGAATTTGTACTGTTCACTTGACAACTTAAGATATTATGGTAGTTGTAACCATAGTTACGTTTAATTGTTAATAAAAGTGTAAAAACGACTATACATGTTTTTATATGAGGTGTTTCGAAACAATATTGTGTGCCACTTTAGCTTTAAATCAAAAATTGTGTGCAAAAATAAAGGGGACGATAATGAAAAAAAAGTTAGTTTGATTTTCAACTTTGATGACGAAAAAATTCTATACAAATTTTTTTCAAAATCGGAGCTGCCACAACTTTCTAGACCAAAATTTTTAGCACTCTCCTCACTTAAATTTGTTTTTGTTGATAGTATACCATTTTCTTTACTGATTTTTTTATTTTAGGTTTTGGCAGTCAATATATTAGGTAGATTTCTTTTAAACAATGATAAAAACATTAGATATGTGGCCCTTAATACTTTACTAAGGACAGTACATGTTGATACGTCAGCAGTTCAGAGGCATAGGTCAACTATATTAGAATGTCTAAAAGGTACGGTATATATTCTTTTCTATGAACATAGTGAATCCTATTAAAATTTTTCTGTTATTAGTTGTCTGATGAGTTGGGTTTTTATTTTATTGGAAAAATTTATGTGATTTTTTTTAGATCCAGATGTTTCGATAAGAAAGAGGGCCATGGAGCTGTCATTTGCTCTTATTAACTCCCAAAATATAAGGACTATGATTAAAGAGTTGCTGACGTTCTTAGAAAAGGCCGATCCTGAGTTTAAGGCGCATTGTTCGAGTAATATCGTATTAGCTGCCGAGAGGTACGCGCCAAGTAAGAGATGGCATTTGGACACGTTGTTGAAAGTTTTGGTGGCGGTAAGTACAAATATTAATAACTTTAAAACCATCGCATCTAAAGGTATGATTACAAAGAGATAATTTTTCTTGTTCTTCTGTACAGCTGCTAACAAGCTTGTCTAACAGCTGACGTCATTATAACGTGAATCGAAAAAATAAAAGCGCTTACCGCCAATGACAAATAACATTAAAAAAAAATAAAAATAATATTACCTAAAAAATGGCAACTCCAGTTTTAAAACAAAAATGTGTAATATTTTTAAAAGCAGGTAAATTAATCCTTCACATGGTTTCCAACACATACTATTGTTATTGTTATTAGTATACATTTAGTGAATTTTGTTTGATTTTTAACCTCAAATTCGGCTATATTTCCCCCTCCTTGTTTTTCATCCTGTTAGACAGTGGTTACACATCTCCCGACGTCGCTAACAACCGCTGTGAGCTGCTGTAAGACTGACGGCATTGATTTGTCAAAAAATGAAAGTGCTTACAGCTGCTGTAAGCAGCTAACAAAGAAAATATCGCTTTGTATGCAAAATCTTTATTTATTCAGAATCCATTAAAAATACAAAGATTTTATTTAGGATTCAATTTGTGTGTTCATTTCTAATTTTACTTTCTAGTTTAAATATTTCATTTAAATACGTTAATATAAGTTGTTACTACATAATAATTATTATATAACTTAATAATAAGTTTATTTTATACTAACATTATAGATTTAAGTAAATAAAAAATTGAGAATATGTTTAATTTTACAGCGAATTATTTTATTATGTTTAAATATAAATTTAATCTCTTTTTTAAAAAATAAATTTTTTTAAATGTCTATTAAATTTTATTGTATTCTGAGTTTGTTTAAGAGCATTGGGTATTTCATTATAACGAATTATTCCATGGTGCATAAAATTTTACAGAGCATTTTGCTTTAGCGGTATTTGTTTTTTTAAAATTAAGATCATTACAATTTCTAGTTTGGTAATTATGAACTGAACTTCTTTCCGTTAATTTTAGATTGGTGACAATTCCATTGATACACATTTTATGAATTAACTTCATTTCTTGTTGATATATTATTTCATTTACATTAAATATCTTTGTCATGCTATATAACTGATCAAAATGTGTATCATATGGTATATTGTATAATGACTTAATTGCTTTGTTTTGACATTTTTGTAAGCGATTTAAATCATTTTTGTTTGCTCTTCCCCAAACAGATGCTAAATATATTAAATTCGATTCAATATAACTATTATATAATAACTTTTTAGTATGAAGATTTAAAAAATATGAAAATCTTTTAAATAAACCAGTTAGTTTACTTATTTTCGAAATAATGTAATTTATATGTTCTTTAAAATTTAAATTACTATCAATCATTATTCCTAAATACTTATAACAGTCAACTTTTTTAATTATTTCATTGTTTATTTTATAATTTATTTGAGGAAGCATATTATTATATTTCCTGCCAATGTCAAAACTTTTAACAGCAAATCCTTCATTTGTATTTGTTTCGTGAATTTAATTAAATTTTGTCGACAAATATCAAATTTTATGAAATTATCTATATTTTTCAAAAAACTATAGCCAGTTGAATAAAATTAATTTTAATTTAGCTTTAAATTGACTCTTCGATAGTTTAAATATATCTATGCTCTGGCAGTGTCGATCATGCAGTTGTTGCATTTTATATAATGGGGCACTTACAGCTAGATTTGATCTTGCCCTTCTACAGTAAAATGTCTCATAACATATTCTATTTAATCTTGGTACTCTATAGTTTAGGTTATTTACCATATATGTATTATCAACTAAATTGTGAATAAGCCCATGTAAATGAAGAAGACTTATAAAAATACGCTTTTTTCCAAAGAAGGAACATTATAATAATTTCTTAAAAATTCCCGAGCATTGTATAGATATGTACCTGTTTCCCGAAAGTATTTGCATTTTAAATAGCGACTTTGTACCGTTTCTAATGAATATTTGTATTCACTGTAGAAAGGGGACCAAACTAGAGCACAATATTCTAATTTAGAGCATACAAGGGAGCTGTAAAGCAAGTCTATGGCTGCAAATGACTTAAACAAACGCATATGAATATGACATAAAACGCACTCCTTGCTCCTTGAGAAAACGAATAATATCATACGCGTGTTGAAATCTACTTTTCAACACTAGTGTTAAATAGTACATATGACAGATGCTTAATTTCCGTTAAAAAGGCATTTACAGTATATTTTTAACAAACCAAGGGTTTTGATTTACCAGTGCTAAGACACATTATCTTTTTTTTCAAATTATATTCGTTTTGATTTTATGTTTAAGGGTTTATTAGTTTATTTATAGACATTATTTTATAGCATATGCTTTTAATAGTAATAGGCAACCCATTAAACAATGGATGTGTCTAAAGCTTTGAATGCCAAAGTAGGGATCTCGATTTGTAAAATTTTAACCTAACCACAAAATGCCAGGCGATTTTTTTTTTCTAAATAAATTCTTGTTAGAAAAAGGCTAATATCTGGTAAAATAAAAATGAAATTGCCATTAAATTAGTGTTGAAATTTAATTTAATTCATTTGGGACTGTAAGGTTTGTTTAGTGATAAGGTGTTTTTACGCAATTTGAAAAACTTAATTAAAGAAATCACAGCGGATACACTTTTGTAGGAAACTAAAGTAAAAATACTAAATACTTACATGCTTTTACATACAATTAAAGGTAATTTCTTTATTTGGATTTTATGGCATTGACATTGATTTACGTCTAGGCATTTTTCAGATTATCTTGTCTGTGTTTAAATTAATGATGTAAAAACTAACTTAGGATTTTTGGTATATAAATAATTACTTTTTGGTCGTAGAAAAATATTGTAAAAGTGATATATCACTTTCGACACTTGTGATGTAATATACTAATTTTTTTAGGCTGGTAATTATGTACGTGATGATGTGATAGCTTCAACCATACAGTTAATATCTGAAAGTACTACTCACCAATCATATGTTACACTTCAGTTGTATAAGGCGTTATCTGACGATTTGCAGAATAGACAACCTCTTACACAAATAGCAGTATGGTCAATAGGTAAGTAAAATAAACACAAATTATAATAATTATTAGAGACATTTTGCACCTCTTAAAATAACAGACGTTTTTGACCTCCTTATGGTTATCGTTATTAAACATAACGATAACGACAGCAGTTTAAGACAGAAATTTTGCAGCCTCTTTTAAGAAATTTATCTTGCGTCTGCGATTTCGACACATAACCTTATTTTTGCCTGTGGTTCACCGATTTTAAAGTTAACGAAAATCAGTATTTAATTTTATTCTTCATAAGATATAAATTGATATTTAAATATATGCAAACACTTCTGTTGATTTCGTTTATTAAAGTAGATGCAAACAATACAGTATAAGCAAAACACAAAAAGTAAGGTTAAGTTTGGTAGTAGAATAAAAAGCAAGTGTGCCAGATTGTAACATCTAAATTAATTACTGAATTTAACACTATTTGATTTTTATTACTGCTATAGATTTTTCGCTAATTAGAGCCTTTGTATAAACGATATTTTAATTAATACGGCAATAAAATTTTAACCTTTTAAATAATTGATATTAAAATTTCTACAATCCGGCAACCACGCAGTTTAACAATAACGATAAGCTCTTCGGTATTCATCCGTAATTAAAGGAGTCCGGTATGGTTAATAACGATAACGAATCATGTTTGCGTTACTGCGCAGTCTCAGAATAACGTTAACCACAACGGAATTGCAAAATAAGGGTGCAAAATGTCTCTAATAATATTATATTTTACATTATTAGACATTTTTTAATTTATAATAAATAGATTAAACTATCTACGTACATTATTTATTTAGAATGCGATGTTTTAAGCTAAATACTATTTTTTTTTCTTTAGGGGAATATGGAGATTTACTTTTACAAGCTGAGCCAGACGAGGAACACGGAATACAACCTCCAACAGAAGAGGAAATTCTTGATGTTTATCAAAGGTAAGCATCGTCGAATTATCTTAATTTTATGCTGTTAAAATACTTATTCTAAAAACTACTAATGTTTACCAAAATAGCCAGGCAGCGGCAAGAATAATAGGGCCAACTTATTCTCCATCTATAAAAGAAAAACTTAAGCAAATTTTTAAGGAAATTTTAGACTTGATTGATTAAAGCCAATAAAATGCCTTGATTTTGACAAGTTGCTATGACGACAACCTGAATTTTTTGAATTTTTTTTCGGTCACGAGACCTAGCTGCAAAATTGATAAGTGATAATTTTCCTGGCTGGACAGCTAGTCATGTGCAAATGCCAAAATACCAGAATTATTTTTAAAAATAATTCTCACCTTCACAACTGATTGCCTTATAGTCCTCTGAGTTTTTCCTTTTCATGTTAAATCCCCAATCCTCCAAAATTTTAGCGAGCTCTACTACAGAGGTTTGTTCTTTAATTTGGTATTTCCTTCACAAAAGGTCAAACATTGTTTCCATATAGTTGACTTGGATTTCTTGGTATTATGACGATTCTTCTGTACATATTGTGCATTTTTAAGGTAATAAAATTCTATCTATCTATCTCTATTAAATTATCTACCTTAGCTTGTTATTTATTGACTATCTTGGCCAAAGCGCAATATATTTCTAAGTATGTTCACTAAAATCTATGCATCCATTCAATAATTTGAATAGAAACACGGCCATAGCGTTCCGTCGTCGTCTCTCGAGAGATTTGAAGGCCTAGAAGTTGAAGTCGCACATCGCATGACAAGTCTACATAAGTGAAATGTTGTGCATTACTATGACAGTAGAAACTTTGCAAATTTGTTCTGTACTCTTTCAAGTCTTTGCTTATGGCAGGCGTAAGACGGAGACCAAAATATGCTATTATACTCAAGAACCGATCTCACCAAAGCATTATACAAACATTGAATAGCTTTTGTATCATTGAATATTTTTACAGGTACGACGAATAAATCCTAACATTCTGAATCCCTTCATCACAATATTGTCTATGTGCAGGTTAAAATTAAGCTCTGGATCAAATATCACACCCAGATCGTTTAATATTTAAAACTAACTTGGTGTGAAATTTTCCTACCGAATACCACACCACATTATTCCGGAAATTGTTTCTCGGCCACGAATATTTTAAGAAAATTCTCCTTCGCCTGCGGCTTCGGAATAATTTTCAAAATATTCGTGGCCTTGAAAAAAAATTCCGGAAATAAATTTAGCACTAGTGGTTATAAATGAATATGAAGTTCGCCTGGCAAATATAAAAATTGAAGTAAGAAATATCATAAAAGAAATCTTTTAAAATGTAAAAAGTCTTAAGATTTTTTTAATACCAGTATATTTTTTTGTAGGTTACTATGGAGTCCGCAGAATACACCTACCACTAAACAATATGCCCTTATGTCACTTACTAAACTTAGTACAAGATTTAATAACACAACAAAGTAAGTTTTTTTGCAAAATTTGCTATATGCATAATAGCAGTAATAATAGTCGTAATATAAAGAAAAACTTTTTTTTGGTGTTTTAATAATAATAAATAATGGAAAAGTTTTGGATGTTACGGACATAGGAAAATCTAGGATTAGCGATAATTATTTTAAAATCGGCGGAATTAAATATGATACAATTAGTTAAAATAAATATTTTTTCAAATAAACTTTTTGCAGCTCCTTTCTTACCAATTATAACTGTATTATGGACTATTTTATGTTGAAAAATTGTTAGAATGATTATAAAAACATTACTGAATGTTCCTATAAAACATGTACCAAAGAAACTTTTTCCTTATGTTATTTACACAAAAGAATGTCATTTAAATTTATGTATTTTCATGCTTTTTAAAATGTAGCTGTAACAGTAATGGTGGATTTAAAAAATTCATATTTTTCCACTTAGTTCAATTTACGTTTTTATATTATTTTTATGACTAATTTTTAAATTATTTAAATAAATCGTATTATTATGCAATTTTTAGTCAAATTCAACAAATAATCAGTTCCTTCTGCTCAAGTTTGCACATAGAGTTACAACAAAGAGGAGTGGAATATTCTCAGCTATTTGGAAAGTACAGTCATTTACGGCCAGCATTGTTGGAAAGGTGAGTTAGTAGTAAATGATTTTTTAACTTTTCTCTACATATCTTTATGTTAAAAGTATATCCATTTTATAATCGTAGCAGAGTTTATCAACTAAGAATAGTTAATTCACTCGACGACGCGGCTCCGATCAGGACCTTCCTGCCCCGCCTTTCCTCCGACCACTTGCTGGCCAAAACAAAGCTCTTTTTCTATACTGTGCAGTCGTTCGCTTCGCATGATACACGGTGGATCGACCTTGCCGGCACTGTTTGAAAGCCGCTTTCAAAAGCGCCGCGCCGAGTGCATTAACTATTTTTAGTTGATAAACTCTGATCTAGTAGGCAGTAGGCAGGGATTTATTTTTTATTTTATGTGTTGTAAGTCACCAGATAAAGCGGCCACTTTCGTGAAACTTCACCTTAATTTTCTTTTATAGAATGCCTCCAATGGAAGTGATAAGACAGACAGATGATAATGTACATACTAATGGTGATTTAGATGGTTTCGAAGCTCAGTCTGAGGAAAGCAGTCCGCAACATGTGCCTAGTGAATCAGTAAGTTTGATTTAATTATTTTTATGTAAGGTAAAGTTAAAGTCAAGTTTAATTCTAAAAGCAAAATACCAGGCGTAAAATACAATTTACGCTTCCATTTCAGGGCGTAAAATTGCACTTTTACGCCCTAGGGCAAAAGTTATCAAAAACGTCCGTATTTATAGATGAGGGCCTAAAATTGCACTTTAACGCTCTAGGGTAAAAAAGTATCCAAAACGCCTCCATTTATTTTATAAAACAATAATAAAAATAAATAGTGTCCAGGAGTGTATTTGGTATTGGTATTTTTTACAGCTTGATCCACCATGTCCATTTTTCCATATTGTTATTATGTTATTTTTTGTGTTTAACCTAAAGATTACAAGAAATATAACTATTTTATTCAATTGCAGAACACCTTACTGGATCTTCTTGGTGGCGGCGACGATCTAGACATCATCAAAACCCTCCTCGGAACCAACTAAGCCTCCTCCTATCTCGAATTCCAACAATCAGGACCTCCTGGACCTCCTTGGATTGGGTCCACCTTAGCGACAGTACTCCTGTCTCTAACGACACCAACATGGGTTTGATTTTAGAAAACAATAATGCTAATATATTGCCTGTGATGAATAACCAGAATTCCAATTTCCTTACTGGTAAGTTGTTTGTTGTCGAGGTTGTCTCCACAGTCCTATTAAAATGGCTAAAATAACTGGGTACTATCTATCAAACACTACAAAATAAAAGGGCAGATCATGGAACTGTTGGCAATGTTATAAACAAAAATCTTTTATTTCATACTGTCCAGTAAATCCACTTACCCTGTCAATAAGACGTCAGCTTGCTGCTTGGAAAGTAGTTATTCTAGTTGTTTTTTGAAAACTCTCGTGTATCGACGGTTATTTTTAATTTGTAATTTTTCAGATGACTTGTTTAGTAGTGCTCCAACTGAAACTATCACAAGTAGTATACCGTCTTTAACGGCACATTCGAGAAAGATGGTTTTTGAAAATAGTCTTTTCATTTGACGGAGTTAGGGAAAACAACACTGTGACTATTAACGTGACTGCAAGCAATCATTCTCAATCGACGATGACGGAGTTTTTGTTTCAGGCAGCTGTTCCTAGGGTAAGCAAACTAGATACACACCCCGCCAAAATTATTGCATTTGCTCGATTTTTTCCATATCCAATACAAAAATGCTTTAATGTAATTGGCTATATCTCATTTTAATTTTATATTTTTTTCATTATTAATATTGAAGATTTTATATTACTTTTAGTTTGGTTTAATTTTTTACTTGGTCTATTTCCTCTGTTTTCCTTCTGTATTTGTTATACCGGGTGATGCATCGCCGGGTCGGGACATAGGAAATCCCATGTAATTTTAAGGAGTCAGTGTGGCTCCCCTAATTATTTTAGAAAAATTCTATTGAAGCTTATTGAAGAGCATGCAAATCTACGTCCATGGTAAAATTTTAGATTTTTCGGTTAACCCGTTTGCTAGTTAGATGCTAATATATTTTTAAAAATTGTTACATTATTATCGCCTCATATTTATGACCAACAATAAAAATACCAGTTAGCGTGCCATAACGTTGTCATCTTTAAAATTTAGTGCTTGTTACTCTAGTTTAGTTTAACTTAACTTAATTTGTTTGTATAAATACAACTTTCATCTTTTCACTGTACGATTTTTTGATAATAATAAAGCACTATATTTTAATATGACAACGTAATGTCACGCTTACTGGCATTTTTATTGTTGTTCATAAATATGAGGCGATAATAATGTAACAATTTTTAAAAATTTATTAGCATCTAACTAGCAAACGAGTTAACCGAAAAATCTAAAGTTTTACCATGGACGTAGATTTGCATGCTCTTCAATAAACTTGGAATAGAATTTTTCTCTAAAATAATTAGGGAGCCAATAATTGACCCCATTAAAAATTACATTGGATTTCCTATGTCCCGCCCGGCGATGCATCACCCGGTATATTTTGTTTTGTTGTTTATCGTTTTGTCAACGTATAAATCTTTTGAAAGTGGTGTGAAAAAGTAGAAAAATGGTTGACATGTTTGTGAGAATTAATTTTATTATACTTAAAAAAATAAAGCTTTTTTAATTAGGTTATTGAGACAATAAAAAAAAATGTTAAAGAAAGGTGAAGCTATAACTTTGGCGTAACCGTTGTTATTTACTGTTAACAGGGTGATTAAGTTTTTGGTAAAAATAAATAATTTTTAATCGCCCTGTATGATGTGCTGTTGAAAGGCATTAATCGTATTTGCAAATAAATTATACCCTTACTTATTTCTAATGTTTTATCATCACAAATTTGATTACTCTTTTTTAACAGCATCATACAGAGAGATTAAAAATTATTCATTTTTCAAATCACCCTGTAAAATGTATTGTTAACAGTATATAACAATGGTTACGCCCAAAGTCTGTCTATATAGGGTGGCGACATTCGGCCATATTGCTTTGACGTGTTATGACGTCACATCTCCCATTTTTCGGCCATGTTGTTCAGTGCCGGAGATATACAGTTTATTGTATTAGTAGAACAACCGTTTACACAACAGTTTTTAATTATTATTAAGTTGTAAATTCTTTTACTTTAAATAAAATACATTTGGAATTACATCTTTCAACAAATATCACTTCCAAAACAATGCAAAATGAAATGCGCAAATTCTAGACGCCACTGGATTGATCATCAGCTTTGATTTTACCCAGTCTTGCTAACTATTCCCCGTGGAGTGCCCTTCCTTGCGTCCCCGACCTCGAACCGCCTAAAAGTTGAGAATGTGTCGCAACCTTATAAATATAAAGGAACATGGGTTACGCCAAAGTTATAGCTTCATCTCTCTTTAACCAGTAACAATACTTACAGAGTACACACTCCAAATAGTACAAAAAATTTACAATATAATACATTTATGTCTTAATACTCGCAATTAACATGTCTTTTAAAAGAATTAAAACTACTATACCCAAAAATATCAAAAGATGGAAAATTCTTTATGTAGTTATTCATGAGTCTATCAGAAAAACGCTGAAATCCATAATTAGTCCTATGTGGTTGAATGTAAAACAAATCTCTACATCTTGTAAACCTACTAGGTATTCTAAAACAAATCTTTGATAGCAGCTGGCTACAACATACTTGCCCATTTAACAGTTTATACAGAAAAAATGCCATAGCTTTGTGCCTTCTTTTTTCAAGGGAATCAATCCCAGCTAACTGAATACGAATTGTGTATGGTAGTTCTTTATATGGAAATCTTAATTTATACAAAATCAGTTTTACGAATTTGTTCTGAACTTGTTCCAAACGATGAATATGACAATTGTACTTAGGACTCCAGATAATGCTGTTATACTCAAGAACACTACGAACCAAACTGTTATATAAACATTTTATAGCCCTAATATCATAAATATTAGAAGACATTCGACGAACAAAGCCAAGCATTCTAGTGGCTCTAAGAACTATACTGTCAATATGCTTATTAAAACTAAGATCTTTACTAAATATTACACCCAAGTCCTTAAAGTCATCCACACAACCGAGCGCAACATTCGCAATACTGTATTTATATTCAACAGGAGATTTGCTTTTATGAAAACGCATCACTTTACATTTTGAAATGTTTATTTCCAGTAGGTTTTGATTACACCAGTCAACAAATTTCGCTAAATCCTGTTGAACAAGACCACAGTCTTCATATGAACTAACGCTGCTAAATAATTTTAGGTCATCCGCGTACATTAAACATTTACATTTATTAAAAATAGATGAAACACTATTAAAGAAAAGCAGAAATAAAATGGGACCTAAATGGGAGCCCTGTGGAACGCCCGATTTAACACTAATCTCACGCGATAACACATTTCCGATCTTTACAAACTGCTTTCGGTCACTAAGGTAAGATGCTATCCACTTCAGGTATGGACCACCAATTCCCATTGCTGTGAGCTTTTTAATAAGCAATTTATGACAAACTCGATCAAATGCCTTTGTAAGATCCGTATAAATTACATCTACCTGCTCCCCACTCTCAACACTATTGATCAAATAGTCATGAAAAACACCTAAATTTGTAGCCGTAGATCGATATTTAAAAAAACCATGTTGCTCTTCAGATATATGAGATTTAAACTTCTGGAAAAGATCATCTGTAACAAGTGACTCAAATACCCCTGCTACAATTGGCATTAGGGAAACTCCACGATAGTTCTTAATGTCGTTTTTAGGGCCTGATTTAAAAATGGGTACAAGCCATGATTTCTTCCAGTAGGATGGAAACTGACCTTGATTGAAGGATTCCTGGTAAATTAAACACAACGGGTCCGCTAACGACTGGCAACAATTTTTCAAAAGCAAAGATGGAATTCCATCAGCACCAGTACTCTTGCTGATATCCAGTGAAACAAGTTTGTTCTGAACCTGTTCATTTGAAAAAGTAACTTAGAAAGAGTAACACATTCCGAATCTGACACTTCTAGTGGCCGCTGATCACTGGGATCTTTGTAGCAACTCTCAAAATGGCTGGCAAAGGCATCAGCAATTTCTGTCGGCGTTTGCTTTATCTCATTATTAAATTCCATATTTTTAGGAATGCCATGATCCTTCTTGAGACTGTTTACATATGACCAGAAATATTTCACATTTTGTGGAATCATATGCTCGGTATTTGATACATACAAAAGGAAGCTCAGTTCAATCATCTGCTTTGACTCCCTACGCAGATTAGCATAGTTTATATAATCCTACTTAAAAATTACTTTTCTTTTTTTTTTCTTTATTTTTTGGACAATGTATAAAGGCTGAAAGCCGAAATACTAACGTATCGCGGGTTTCTTAAGTGAGGTAAGAGGCAGTTTGTTAACAGAGGTCTTAAATACTTAAAGATTTGGAAAGGAATGGAAGACCAGCACGGGTAGCAGGTTCCAAATTTTGAAACGGAAAAAGGGATAAAAGAACGAATTGGAACTTCAGGGCCTGTCCACTTGGACCATATATGGAGGCATACGTGTGGCACCATGACTTTTTCTGAGAGCTGCAAGTGAAAGAATTATGCTAGGCAATTCCTTGAAGCAGAAGCCGTGAAAGTAAATAAAAATAGCGATAGATCTTCGGCAGCCCTATGATGGGCAAAGAAAAATCAAGAGATCAAATTTGCTCAAAAGTGAATGGCACTTATAAAGACAATTTTTGTTTCGAGAAAAAGCAGTGGCGTAGCATATTATTCAATAAAAATGTTTGGTAAAGGTTTTTACTTATTTTTATTTTTATTTTCAGACATTCCAAATACAAATGCTTTCTCCTTCCGGCACGACAATAGCACCAAATGCTGTAGTGACGCAAGTTCTTAAAGTCACAAATCCAGGACAAGTAAGTTAATTTTCCACTTATACCGGAACTAATATTTTTGTACTATATTTTATTAAATATCTAATGTAAAAATATTATTTTACTTTTAGAATGTCTTAAGAATGAGGATACGAATTTCATACACAGTAGACGGCAATCCGGTTCTAGAGCAGGCGGAAGTAAACAATTTCCCAAACGAACTGTGGGAATGACTGACGATTACTAGCAAGTGAGAAACTAGGGCTTAACTTTGTTGTGTATAGGTTAATATTTATACGAAAAGTTTATTATTGAACTATTTTTTTAAAGTCACGTGGTGCGGAGTAAGGTACGTCAATGTGTGAGTGATTCTGATCGGTAATGAGTATCCTCCGTTTCCTAATTCGTGATAGCACGAAAAATGGTTTAAAACCATAAAACGGCAAAAAACGATTAGCTTTGTTCGCAGGTCTAGTAATGAACCGATTCTGAACCAGAACCGAACTGGTTTAGAATTGTTTTAAAGCGCATGTCTAGTTATTTATTAGTTCGGAATTTTTATTTACCGCGAACGATTTTCTATACAGCTGAGGATGTATTCTAACCTAGCCTTTTGGTTAGGATTTTTCATGGTTAAATTGGATACTACACAAAAAAATAAATTCAAACAAAAAGGTAAATTGTTATACTGTCGAAAGCCACTCGAGGGTCTCTCGGCGGAAGACGAGGGATTCCCTGCCTCCTCTCGTTTTTAACATAAAGTATGTGTATTTAACTAAAGATAAAATTCAAACAACAAGAAATGGTAAAATCTTGTAATATTGTCTATATTTTTAATTAAATCTTTATTTATTTTATTGCATACATACATTCATACGGAATACAATTAAAAATCCTTTGTTTATATACGCTCAGAATCACAAAAATATAAAAAAATATTCAACAGGTATATTAACCCGCATAAAAAGTGGCAAAAACAAATAAACTGTAATACAACGGTTTATTTCTGTACCTAAAAACAGAAAACAGCTGACCATGTCGACAATGCGCATGAAATTCGAACTGAACTTTTAGTTCCAACAAAAATCCAGGACTGCTAATCAGGTTACAGAACCGGTAACGAACTGATTCCATTGTAACCCACGAACACAGAACTGTTACTGAAAAATTCAGGATTTTACTAACCGCGAACGCTGCTTTTTCACTGCGCATGCGAATAGTCCCAGAACCGGTTCAGAATCGAACCCGCGAACAAAGCTATTATCTTCTTCCTTCATTGGGGAGTTATTGACCTACATGAACATGAGTATAAAACTCAGTTCAATTATAACTTTTAAACTGTTGCCACAGTACCAATGATATTGAAGCAACTAAATAACCTCATACTAATAGTCCGGGAGGCAACAAAGTCGGAAAAACAAGAGTTTTAAGTTGGCTGATTTTTTAATATGTTGTTTTCACTCCTCTTTCGGGTAGATCTTCGGCTGTCTAGCTGGCGGTAGCGGTTTGTTGGTGCCCAGCTGTAACCTTAACATTTAGAGCTGTCACCCTGACATTTAGGGCTGTCACTGATATGTCAAAAATGCAGACCTTGGTTATATATTATCGTTCCAAGTTTAATTAAAATATACCAGACGGTTTAGAAGTTAAAAAAGGGTCGACGGTATAAGTGTCTGGCAATAAAAAATATGTTTGGTAAACCTATCTAAAGACATAAAAATTATGTTTCTTAAAATGTTTTCAAAATTATTTTCTCCTTCCAATTTATACACTTTGTATGTGTCCCAAATTCGACCCTCTCTGGAATATTGTTCTCATGTCTGGGGAATGGCATCCCCTACAACCCTCAGCATTCTTGATGCCATTCAAAGAAGGGCTGTTTGTCTTATTAATGATACTTACTCAAAGACTTCCTTCTCTTCTCATCGTCGAGCTGTGGGAGATCTATCGCTCTTCTATAGATACTTTTACGGCTTCTTGCTCCGACGAATTATCAGTATAGTCCCTCCTCTTGCGGCTCCCAACAGAGAAACTCGTGGTGCCGCGCGTATGCATCTATACGGTTCAATTGGACAGGCCCCGAGCTTCCCATTTCGTTCGTTCTTTTATCCCTAAAGTTTCTAGACTGTGGAACCTACTGCCAGCGGAGGTCTTTCCTTCCCCCCAAAATCTTCAAGTTTTTAAGTCCCGTGTTAACAAACTTCCTCTTGCCTGCTTAAGACACCCACGGTACGTTAGTATTTAGGCTTTCAGCCTTCGTGGATTGGACGTATGGACCAGGTTTGTTTACGTTTGAGCTGTTGTCATCAATACATCACAGTAAAAGCGCTAAAATGCGGTTTGCCAAATTTAATTTTTCCACTCTAAACTTACTAACCACAAGTAGTTGTTGGATAAGCCTCTATATTAAAGAATTTTGTAATATAACTTTTTAAATGAACAATACATATATTTTTATCATTTTTAGATATCATAATAAAAAAATATGTTCAAATATTATAAGTTATTATCTTTTTAAAAAAGCAAAATTCTGAAAATACGTGATTATTTGTTAATCCCGGCAACGCCGCCCAGGGATTTTTACTCCATCGTAAATAAAACATGAATGAACTTTTCCTAAACGCTTGTGGGTGACGCCCCCTTTGCTTTGTCATTTCTGTTGGTTTCTGTCATTTGACAATTTGGAAAGCCAAAAGTGATCAAATAAAGCTTATAATGCGTTTTTTGTGTATTTTCTGGTGTTTGTTGGTGATTAGAAAGTGTTTTTAAAGACAATATGGGTAGGCAGTGCTTTGTTTGTAGAAGGGTAGACTATTCATTTCCGCACCTCACTTTTCACAGGTAAATAGAGACCAACGTCGTTGGGTGCATACTATCGACCAAGGTCAAAAAGTAAGTCCGCCATTTTCATTTCTCGCTTGCCTCACCCCCTTTGCCTATTAGGATTGTTGGCTTAATGTTTATCATAAAATTATGAATGAATCTGCGGACGTGCGTGAGAGGACTTCAAGTTCTTCACCGGAGGTGGCGGCTAGAGGTAGCTCCGTACGAACGTTTTTTACCTTCCGGGGATCAAGGGGAAGATTCACGCTAAGTTGACGGCATCTTTTCTTCTGGATCTAAGCGCTGTGAGCAGAAGGAATTCCTATAAGCTGATGGTGTTGTATCCTGTTTGGTGGTGAACACGAGGTATTTCTCAAATGGCGGGAAATAGATGGGCGTGCCATGGGAACTGTCAGTAATAAGTGAAACGTGAAGGTTATACGATCAACACCAGTACCAGATCTTGGTTTGACACAGCCGACAATTTATGCATTGCATCGATTGTTGAATTAGCTTGTTTTCTTTTTGGAATTTCTACCGGGAGCTACGAGCTCGATTATCCAGATTTTCTCCGCCGCACTTCTTGATTATACCAGAAGTATTAAATTTCATATTTCAAATTAGACACCTGTTTATTATTAATTTTGGGAGATTCTTCATAAAATTCTAAGCATTTACACCTAACCCTAACCGTTGTTGACTTATTTTAAATTTTATGTAAAAAATGAGATTTGCTGGCTAATACATAATTAAGATTTTTTTTTCTAAATAAAATCCTTCTTACTTTACTGGCAAATACACACAAGTTGTTTAGATGCCACAAAAATCATATGAGGTTTAACAGGAACAAAAACTAAGAAAAAAAAATTACATATTTATTTTTAGAAATTTATTAAGTTAACAAATAAAACCTAGAACCTCAATTTCTGGAAGAACCACTTGTTCTTTCCACTCTTGTACCTCTCTTCGAATTTGACTCTGGTTTGGAAACGGGCCTTCTTCCTCTTCATGGGGTCTTTGAGGTCCTTAGGGGTAAGTTTAATGTCGGTCAACTCAGTTACTGAGTATCTGGTGGGCATTAAGTGATTGTAGTTAAGTGTCTGAAAAAAATTAAACCAATTATTATCTACATAACAAAAATGAAAGAATCTCTTTACTTTAGAATAATTGTGCCACTTTAAACATTTATGCAGAATTTATGTGTGGAAGGAAACAGTTTAAAGTAACAACAAAGCGAGCCTGATTAGCCAATTTTTAGTCAAAATCCTGAGGATATAACACATTAGGACCTTTTTGAAAGTTCTTTAATAGATCACTCAAAAACGCGATGTTTAATTGTTTTTCTATTAGAAGCATGGGTAATAGTTCGATATAGTGGATTTCGCTATTATAGGAGATTTTCGAAAAATTCGTTTTCAGGGCGTTTCTATAGGTCAATTATGACACAAATCTGTGTGCGCGTTTTCCAAAACCCATTTCTATAATTTATTATTAATAAAAACATATTTACGGGACGGTGGAGTGAACAGGGGTGCTGGGTGGGGACAAAACAGTATAAATCCAACGTCAAACACAAGAAAACATTAATACACTGCATTTGGGGCACATGAAAAATGTAAATTAATTTTGAAAAGTATTAAATTTTTCGAAAAACTATCCCACACTATGAGATATCTCGTCCGCCATTAATTAAAGAAGGAAAATTCATTTTGGTCAGCTGATAACATGAAGTTCGTCATTATGAAAATGACAGTCTTGATAGAAGCAGCGTTGCCAAACTTCTTATGAAGAATTAACACCAAGCCTATTTCTGAGGATTATCCACTATTTCCATGAGAAACAATGGTATTTTTTGTAGAAATGCCTCCTTCTTTATGTTTAGGTATTTTCCTTTTTTTCTCTACAAATTATAATAGGAAGAAGGAATAACTTAATTTTTCATATGAATTTTGTCCTGTATCTTCCTTTTTTTTAAGCTATTGACACTTTCTCACTTTATTTGGCAACATCGCAAGACATTTACAGTTCTATTGCAAACTCTTCTTTTTTATGCAGTGACAGCCATGGCGGGATTGTTGTACTATTATTTATTTTTAATTTTTTTAAACAATTTTTTGGACATTTTTGTAAACAGAAAGTGCAGTGTGTACTGTGAAATACTGTTTTTGGGCGTTTAATGTAGGATTTCTACTGTTTCGTCCCCACCCAGCACCCTGTTCACTCCACCGTCCCGTAAATATGTTTTTATTAATAATAAATTATAGAAATGGATTTTGGAAAACGCGCACACAGATTTGTGTCATAATCGACCTATAGAAACGCCCTGAAAAATAATTTTTCAAAAATCTCTTATAATAGCGAAAACCGCTATATTGAACTATTACCTTTTCTTGTGTTAAAGCAACCAGTTTTAGTAAGAAAGACTTTCAGAAAAGTTTATTGCGGTTTTAAAGTAAGGCGTCAAGTCTAAAAACTGAGAATTTCTAACTAAAAAATATTACTGATTTTGTAGGTCAGAATACCAAAAATCAAAGGTACAAAATTTAAAAAATCTAGGTGGGCCCAATAAATAAAAATGCCCAAGTTCTGAGAAGAGGTGCTGCTGGATGTTGATTTTAGGGATCAGTCGTACATTTTTGTACACTCCTGTATATTTATTAAATACTACAAAAACAAAGACCACTATTAAATAAAAGAACAAATTAATAGGCACTTAACTTACCTTAATGAAAGGCTTAATTTTGCTCCTTTTGTGCATTTTTCCTTTGCCCATACGTTTGTGGATTTTACGGGGTACCTGTCGATTCCAGCTACCAAAGCATGACCATAGGGCTTGTCACCAGTGCCTTCATCGTAGTTCTTTATAACTACTGCTTTTTCTGCCTGCGTATCGGCCACCAAGGACCAACACGACTTTACCTGATTTCATTATTTTACCCATTTTGCTCTACAAAATAAAAATAGTATTAAAAACTTACGTTTACACAGCAAACATTAATTTTTGTCCAATGCTACAAACATGTCATCATAACCTAACATTACAAAACAATAAAATTATGCCATTAAAAATTCTTTTACACCAAAAATACCTCTTGGAATTAAAGTACGAATTTATTTTAATTCACTATTTGTTGAATTTAACTATGAAAGTATTGTATTTTTTAAGATGATTGAAGATTTTTAGTAAAACTACTTACGGGGTTTTATTTTCTTTCCGAAAGAGAATGTTGAAGAAAATTCTCGCTAGATACCGCTAGCTGCTATAAACAAAAGTAGGAATCGCTTTTCTACAAAGAGAGTTTGAGTCAGACAGTCAGAGATGTCACTGATTGCTTTTTTCTTTAGTCGAAATCCTAGAAAGTAAAAATCATTTATAGAATTCTGTAATTATTTTCTTATTTGGTAAATTATTTCAGCAGCCTGATAACAGATGTCTGTACAAGTCAATTAAACTTGCGCATCCGCCATAGAGAATACCCTATAAAATTTGTATTTAAATAAATAAGGAGCAAAAATTCAATAAGTATCGGACAAAATTAGAGAGACTCGACTAATTATGACTTTTACGCAATACCAAAATATATTGAATTCTTAAAATTTAGCTAAAAGATTTATGTCATTAAGTAGTATACAATGACACTAAAATAAATTCAGAAACATTGTTTTCCAAAATTTATTAATAAAAGTAAAAAAATATATTCAATTCTATGTGACAAAATTAAAGAGACTTATCCTAAATTAAATTTGTATTTTATACTAATGAAACTAAACTAATATTTCGTCCAGTACCCTTTGTTCTCAATCACTTTTTGACATCTATTTGGCATGGACCCAATGAGGTTGGAAATTACAGCCGGATCCATTGATTTCCAGGCATTTTCGATCTCTTCAAATAACTGAGCACGATTGCTGATATTTTTTGTTCGAATCTTTTTATCAATTATCTCCCAGAGATTCTCAATGGGGTTCAAGTCTGGAGACTGGGGTGGCCATTTTAAAACTTGAATTTTATTTGCCACAAACCATTCCTTCACAAGTTTAGCGGTATGTTTCGGGTCGTTATCGTGTTGGAACGTAAACCTTAGTGGCATTTCCCATTCGGCGTAAGGCAGCATTACATCTTCCAATATGGTACAATACTTAAATCGATCCATGGTACCCTCAATTTTGTGAATTGGACCCATTCCATAACCCGAAAAACAACCCCAAACCATTATATTACCGCCTCCGTGCTTAACGGTACCAGAAACATATCTTGGATCAAGTCTTTTATTTGCTGGACGATGCACGAACTGCGCCCCATCACTTCCAAAAATATCAAACTTAGACTCGTCACTAAACAAAACCTTGTTCCAGTCCTTAGCTGTCCAGTGGCGGTGACGTGTTGCAAACATCATTCTAGCCATCACATTTTTTTTTGATAGATGGGGTTTTTTAGCTGGTCTCTTTCCAGGAAGCCCCGCCTCCACTAATCGCCGCTGAACAGTCCTAGATGAAACTCCCGGAACCTCCAACTGAGCCAAAATTTGATTTGCAGACAGCCGCGGATTATTCTGACTTAAACGTTTAATTCTCCTGTCCAACTGTTTTGAAGTTTTTCTTTTCCGGCCACCTCTTTTAAGATTAACAACCCTTCCTCGGAGCCGAAAATTTTGTATTGTTCTTGAAACCATTTGTTTATTTACATTAAATTGCTCTTTTATTAATTTTTGTGAGCGACCTGATTTGTAAGCTTCTATAATTTTTCTTTTAAATCTATGGAATAGTGCTTTCCACGAGGCATTGCTTATTATTTTATATGTTGTTAGAAACAAATATATGACCAACTGCACCGCAGATAAACTAAATACAAAACGAGTCTCTCTAATTTTGTCGTAGTAATTTTTTATCAGTACAAAAAAATTGTTAAAATGAACAGAGCATCAGCAACAAAAAAAAACTATTGATAAGGAAATTCTTTTGGGCGCCACTAATACACTGCTTAACAAATATTAATATTATTTCAAGCACAGAAAATTTGAATGGACAAATTGCACAGTCTCTCTAATTTTGCTTTCATAATTATAATTTTTGGGCTATACATTAATACTTATAAATTTTGACATGTTCTTGTTAACGGAAAAGTCTGTTTTATGATAAATCCATTTATTCACTATTAGAATCAAGTAAAAGGCGCAAACCCATATTTATAAAAGTTTGTCTTTTGTTTGTCTTAAACCTAAAATGCAATAATCAGATTTTTTTTTGCAGTGGTATACGAGTATACGAGGAATGTCAAAAAGTAGGTATGTATGAATTTTGCTCAAGAGAAAGGTACCTACCTTTGTTTTTGTATTATTTATTTTTTTATATAAAAAAGATGTTTAGGATAAGAAATAACATTCAAATACGCAGACTTGTTCATTTTTGTTTGTAATTAGTGCATACTTATTTTGAAATGTAAGATGCAAAGAAAGGTTAAGAACTTTTAAACAGTGAAAAGTCACAGAAACGCTGGTTATCGCAGAAAAAATGGGAAAAAAGTTTTTTTTAATAAACCAAATTGCATATTTGAAAGGTATGTTTAAACCTAAATATTTTTCTTCATAAATAAAAACTTTCGATATTGTTACAGACTTTCAAAAATGTGTTTATGTTAGAGATTTTTAGAAAGTTAAGATCATTTAATATAGTTTGTTAATTTATTTAAATAATTTACCTTCATTTTTCCTAGCTCTTGCACCATTTTCGAAGGTTTCCGAAAACACCCGAATTATCCATTAAGAACTTTTATGCCATCCTGTACTATGGAATTTTCGCGGTATTTCTCCAAAATTCTAGATAATTCTTCACTCTTCCACATTACTATAAAAGGGCGACAGAACACCTTCGAAGGAGTAGTAGTATAGATAAAATTAAAATTCTTTATAAAAAGTTCTGCATATAGGCATAGGCATATATGGTTGTTTTTAGGTTTTAGACCATGCAGAACTTTTTATAAAGTGTAACTTTTTTCGTAATATATAATAAAAAGTTTCCCATATGACGCCATAAGTAGACACACTGCTATACAGGGGAAACCTTTAATACAGGACGTTTCTTTCTATCCTTCTTGGTTATAGGTAAAAGTAGGTGGTAAAATATAAATGTACGTTTTCGATTTTCAAAAAATTCAAATTTTAGAATCCGATTTTTACGCTCAGTTTACGTCCAGCTTACTTCTATAATCAAAGAAAATGTACATACATAATACGTACAGTACCAACGGACGTAATACGTACAGTACGTACGTACGTAATACGTACAACACGTACGTACGTAAAACGTACAATACGTACGTACGTAATACCTACAGTACGTACGTACGTACATAATACTTACAGTACGTACGTATATCAGACGTACAATATATACATACAGTAAATGTACATTTTTGCGGAAAATGTACGTACATAAGACGTCTTATGGATATACTACGTACTTTTCTGTACTTACATAAGATGTATGTTACATCCTAAAATTACGTACATAAAACGTACATTGGCTGATTGGGAAGTTTTCCATATGGAGCGAACTTAAGCCTACACGCTGTATATTTTGTTTCAACTTATCAGGCCCCATGAAATACCTAACTCATTAACATTCGCGATATAAGAACCATTAATCTATTTTTTAACATTACAGGTTTTTTACACCGTTATCCACTATTCATAGCAGCCAGTTTGATTATTATTATAAGGTAGAAAATAAGTATATCTCCCAATGTCAAATGTGCACGGTACCTATACAACCGCAAAAAGAGGGGACCCATGTTAAAATATCTTTCATACTTCAAATAAATTTGCAACAAAATGGTACTAAATATTTTTCACTAGTCGATTTTATTTATTTGACCATTCACCGACCGTACGAAGTTTGGCACTAATTTTCTTGTAATTATTTTTATATTAATATTGACACGATTATTGGAAATTAATTAATACACGACTCCGCGTTGGTACCACCTGAATAAAGTGATAGAATATTTGGTGAACGAAAGTATTATCGATTAGATTTAAAAGAATTTTTGTGTGTGATGGGATTCTATATGTATCAAAAATAATTGTGATAGTGCACTAGAATAAGAGCTTATAGTACGGTAAGTGTACTATTTATATTTTAATATTACTGCAGTTTTCTTTTTATTTTTGGAGAAATAGTGTTTAAAACGAAATTTTTAACGGGGTAGGACGCATTTAGATATGAAATAAATATAAAATGTCTCGGTTCTAAAACAATATTAACATTATGAGGAGCTAACTCCACATATTGTTAAAAGTCGCGCCGATATAGTCGACTGCAGCTACTTTCAATATTACACCTCGGATAAAAGCAGAGTGAATAGGATAGCTATGGATATTATAACTTTTTTAATATTCACCTCATCTTTGATGGTGTTAAAACTTCTGTGTTCTTAATAAACTTCCTTCCTATGGTCTTTCAACTAAACTCTGTACTTGGCTCTCTAGTTATCTATCTGATCGACGTATATCAGTTATTGTAGACGGCCATTCTTCAAGCTTTCACCAAGTAAATACTGGAGTGCCTCAGGGCTCAGTTCTGGCACCAACATTGTTTCTTCTTCACATCAACAACCTTCTCTCGTCCACAACTAATTCAATTCATAGTTTCGCCGACGATAGTACCCTTCACTCCAGTTTTCAGGTTCCTAAACCCATCACTAAACCTGACTTGGAAAACAAACGCAGAGCGATGCAGATATCTCTTTCGCAGGATCTTAATTTAATATTGGATTGGGGCGCCAAAAATCTCGTCCATTTTAATGCATCAAAACACAATCATGTTCCTTGTCGCGAAAAGAGTCATTAAATACTCATCCTCTATTTATGAGCGGCCAAGTTTTACAGAGCAAAGACACCTTCAATCTTATGGGCGTCACATTTGAAAGTAACCTTAACTGGCATAAACACATTGTATCTATAGCCACGGCAGCTTCAAAAAAGCTTGGATTTCTCTTTCGAGCCAAAAAGTATTCTTCCGGTTCCCAACAGAGAAACTCGTGGTTCCGCATCGCTATACGGTCCAACTGGACAGGCCCCGAACTTCTTATTTTGTTCGTTCTTTTATCCCTAGAGTTTCTAGATTGTGGAACCTGCTGCCCGCGGAGGTCTTTCCTTCCCCCCAAATCTTCAAGTTTTTAAATCCCGTGTACGTTACCGGTACGTTAGTATTTAGGCTTTTAGCCTTCGTGGTTTGTCCAAAGATAAAAAGAACTTTGGCCATAAACTTAATTCCCAACTTCCATTATATCTATTAATTTAGGCTCACTACTTACAGCAAAAGTTATAATATACCTAATGAATTAAAAAAAAATTATATATATTTATTAGATTTGACTGGACCTATTTTCTAAACTATTAAAGATAGGAGATAGGTATAGGCCGTGCCAGATTGATTCTTTTAATTAAGTTTCAATGTGTTGCACACTAGCAGGTAGCGAATAGAGAATAAACAAATGCATTCAAAACCCGCCGATTGCTTAAAAAAAACAACATTTTATGAGCTACATTTTACTGTGTACTATCGATGAACAAAATAAACAAATGTTGTTTTGCTTTAGACCATCTCCTTTCTACGCATTATTGGCTTAAATTATCCATGAAAGTTTTGGTGTAGCACGACGTATATAAAATGTGGCTTTTTTGAACCTCTTTAACTGGTGGTAAGGTATACAGGGTAATCCATTTAAATAAATCTTACTTTTTGTAGGAACCCTGTAGATCTTTAGACATGTAATAAAACCCGAATACAAAATCGGAAACAATAGAATTGTCTAAATAAACTGATAATTATTTTAATTTATTTTGAACGATATAAAATAGAAAGGTTAAGGGGGTGTAAATTTATTACTTATCACATGTGTATACTACATATCATCAATTTATAATTTGAAGCTGTAGAAAATAAAAAACCGTTAATTATGGGTTAAAAACAATAGTTTTTGTAATATATTTTTTTCTATTGAAAAAAGTAGCTATAAAATCCATTCATTATCAGAATATTCTATTAATTTCTGATTGAGAAAAACACCTAGTAAGTAACCATGGCTGCTTGTTTTAAAACTAGTGAAATAATAATATTTTTTATTGCAAATTGCTTAAATGTTTTTTCTCAGTCGAAAATGTACATACCGGTATGGAAACCAAACCGCCGTCCTTGGGAAATGCATGCTTTAATCCTCTCCACCAATCTTCTATGTACTCTCCCGAAATTCACCGCTGCAACGAGTGCGCTGATTTAAACAGTAGAATGACATCAGGGGCTTCCCCAGCCCACCGCTTCTTCTTTTCTTCGGACGACTACGCGAACAACACACATCCCATATAACTATAACATATAATTTTTTAGGTAACTACAAATTTAAAAGGTTTTAAACAAAATGTTTACAGCTCCTAACAGTCTACTTGAATAACCCGCCTTCTTGACTAGCCATCACCAATTAATTACACAACACACACTAATTAGGTAATGAATACACTTAATATGTCTACTAAAAACTCTTTTCTTTAAAAAAGAAACTAAAAAGCTAGCAAACCACGTAAAAAACAATTAAGCAAGGTTGCCTCATCTGTCAAATTGTCAAATCTTGTATTTCGGCTAAGCGGGAAATTTGAATTTATCACCTTCGGTCGAAATCGTCGAAATTAACCTAGCTAATTTTACCATCATTTTATTTTTATTCTCTCAAAATACATAATAAACATTTTGTTTGACTTAATTTTTATTTGCATGATTTGTAACAATAAAATGTTATGAAAAGGCCATTTCCTTTAAATTATGTAAAAAAACATAAAATAATGTTGTTTAGCCGCCATTATAAATAAAACAGATCAAAAAATTGCTCGAATGTTAGTTAAATACCATTGTTAATAATATGGTTTGAAAAGTATGAATATGCGTTGAATGTTTGCCTTCAAAAATCCAATATTTATTTGCCTGCAACAAAAAGGCATACTTTTACTTAATCAGGATTGGTATGCCGCCATTTTTGTATGCTTGCCGGCAAATTCGCCTGCATGTAAAATTTATTGGTAATTAAGTGTTTATTTAGGGTTGACTTTTTAATGCGTATAAGATGTTGGCATAATATTGCCACCAATTGCCAATGCTTTACCATCAATGCCAATATGAAAAATGTATATTGTCGGCAAATAGTGTTTGCTGGGTAGTTATTAACTGAGTTATATTTTTAAAAAACTATTATTTTCAAAACCTAATCAACTAATTATTCTATAAATAATCATGTTAAATCTTTTATCTTTGCTATTTTTAAAACACAAGAATAAACAAATAGAAACGAAATCTCTACGATTTCACGTCTACAAGTGTCATTAGCATTTAAATTATTATAATTGTATAAACCACTTTTATTAAAGCGTTTATTGCAAAATATTAATTTACGTATCATTGCACAATATAATTAGTGTAAAATCTTAAAGATCAGAACCATAAAATTATTAGATAATTAATTATTATTGATATTAATACCAAAAAATTAGGAGATTTTTTTGTAAACAAGATGTAATAATTGTTATTATAGGTATTTGACATTTGAAAAGGTAACTGCCACCTTGACTAAATAGACCGGAAAATGAAAATTTTAATACATTTAAATCAAAATGTAAGTTAATTTCATGGTAGATTATATTCTATAACGTCCCTGTATATGTATTTTTAGGACACTCTGTATAGGCCCAAAAATTTGCAAGCCACCCACTGTGATAATATTCTATCTACCCAATCTAATTCGAAGATTATCAAAAGAAATTTTTACCTATTGTAAATTAAACTTCCAAATTTATATTCATACAAGCAAGTTATATTGTCAAGATCTGGGTGAAGGCCATAACGGTCATGAATTTTGCATGAGATCGACATTAATAAAAATAAAAAGTGGACAATAAAATCCAAACTTGTTGGTATTAATTTGTATTCTTAAAAGTAAGTAAATTTATCTATCACTTTATCACAAGTGGCCTTGCAAAATCAGTACCTTCAAAATTAATTATTTTGTTAAGATTCGTCGTAAGTAGCCATCAATTAAAAAAACAATGCATTAGATTAAGCTTTTGTTTTGTGTCTATTCGAAATTCAATTGAAATTTACCCAAAAATAAACATTTTATAAGGTTTAAGAAATTCGCATCAATTTTATACACTTTTATTGTTTTTAGGATATTTTTTTAATTTCCAGGCATCAGGGTTGGGTCGAATACTGAAAATCGGTATTCGAAAGCGAATACGATTACCGTAAAAGAGTATTCGAATACTTAGTATTTCATAAACACCAGGATTGGTTATTCATGAATACTAAAGAGAAAAAAATGTTCTTTCATTGAAAACTTAACTACTTAGCTTTCAAAAAAACAAGAAACAACATTACTTTGTTCTTAGTCCTTAAAATTTTGAATACTGCTATTCACATTTCGGTATTCGAATACTGGGTATGCCGGTATTCGAATACTTCAAGTACTGGTATTCGAAAATTAAAAATTCTAACATTGAAACACGGTACTCCGAATACAAAATCCCAAATATTAACCAATAAACTATTATACCAAAAACCGAATACCAAACATACACATCACACATGTTACCACATCCAAACAGCACAAACTTTCTACTCAACCCCTCAAAAAAGAACGTGAGAGCTGTGGTCCACACTAGTTCTTGACCTTGCTGCAGAGCTGACCAAACAATGGTGAAGCTGTGGAGTGGACATAAAGCATCGCGAGACCCGTGCTTTACATATATGGGGGTTTGCCAAATGGAAAATTTGTGTTGTTTGGTATTTAAATACTAGTCGAATACCAGCCCAATGTATTCTAAATACGAGTATTCGAATACTACCCAACTCTGCCAGGTAGTCAGTCCGAAAACGTTTAAAAAATTTTAAAGCCGTGGGCAATTTTTAAATCTTAAACTTACCACTTTTTAGCACATGTTCTATTTATTTAAAAAACACATTTTATTAACTTAAAAATAGGGGTTGACAGTATCCAAGGTGTATAAAAATTTTGAGGTATAAGTCCAGAAAATAAATAGTATTCATTTTTAGGTTAAAAGATATACGGAAATTGGAAAATAGGTCCTTTCATTTTAAAAAATAGAAAAATGGCTCCACTATAACAGTAACAAATACCTAATTAAATAACGCTTATTATTAGTCCAAACAATGTTCCTAAAAAAATGTGTTATAATATTAAAATTTTAAGGTTTTTTAAAAAGTTTAACACCCTGTTTCTTTTTTTTTTTTATCTTTGGACAATCCACGAAGGCTGAAAGCCTAAATACTAACGTACCGTGGGTGTCTTAAGCAGGGTAAGAGGAAGTTTGTAAACAAGGGACTTAAAAACTTGAAGATTTGGAGGGGAAGGAAAGACCTCCGCGGGTCAGCAGGTTCCACAATCTAGAAACTCTAGGGATAAAGAACGAACGAAATGGGAAGTTCGGGGCCTGTCCAATTGAACCGTATAGGGATGCATATGTGCGGCACCACGACTTTCTCTGTTGGGAGCTGCAAGAGGAGGGACTATACTGAATAAGCCGTAAAAGTATCTATAGAAAACGATAGATCTCCCACAGCTCGACGATGGGCAAGAGAAGGAAGTCTTTGAGTAAGTAAAGGATCATTAATAAGCCGAGCAGAGCGAGAGCAGAAGCCATGGAAGTACCTATAAAAAGCGATAAATCCCCCACAGCCCGAGGATGTGCAAGAGAGGGAAGCCTTTCTGTAAGTAATGGATCATTGATGAGACGAATAGCCCTTCTTTGAATGGCATCAAGAATGCTGAGGATTGTAGGGGATGCCATTCCCCAAACATGAGAACAATATTCCAGAGAGGGTCGAATTTGGGACACATATAAAGTGTATTAATTGGAAGGTAGACTAAATTCTTTTGGCTCAAAAAGAATTCCAAGCTTTTGAAGCCGCGGTGGCTATAGATACAATGTGTTTATGCCAGTTAAGGTTATTCTCAAATGTGACGCCCACAAGCTTAAATGTGTCCCCGCTCTGCAACACCTGATCACTCATAAGCAAAGGTTGAGTGTTTAATGATTTTTTCCGCGACAAGGAACATGACTGTGTTTTGGATGCATTAAATTGAACGAGATTTTCGGCGCCCAATCCAAGATCAAATTAAGATCCTGTGAAAGAGATATCTGCATCGCCCTGCGTTTGCTTTCCAAGTCGGGTTAAGAGATTGGTTTGGGAACCTGAAAAGTGGAGTGAAGGGTACTATCGTCAGTATAACTATGAATGGGATTGGTTGTGGAAGAAAGAAGGTCGTTGGTGTGAAGAAGAAACAAAGTTGGTGCTAATACTGAACCCTGAGGCACTCCAGCATTAATTTCCTGAAAGCTTGAAGAGTGGCCATCAACAATGACTGACATACGTCGATTAGAAAGATAACTGGAGAGCCAAGAGCAGAGTTTAGTTGGAAGACCGTAGGAGGGAAGTTTATTAAGAAGTGCGTCATGCCAGACTTGGTCGAAAGCTTTAGATATATCAAGAGCAACGATCTGGGACTTACCTAGAAATATTTCAGAGCCCATGTTAATGTAATTTTTTGTTTATAGAATAGGCTCAGAAATACGACCTTAATTTTTGTTTGCAATAAGGCAGCACCCTGTATGTAAAATGATTCTCCAGCTGAATTATTTCTGTAATTTTTAAATACTTCAATCTTCATTAAAATTTTAATTTAATAAAAATCTTTGATTTTAAATTAGCAGTCACCGCAACAAGCAACACGTTAAAATCTAATAACAATCGATATTTTCCCATATATCTACATAAAATGTGGTATTCATTTTCTTAAAAGACTGTAGAAATGTAAATACAATTGTAGAAAACAATTGTTAAATTATTTATTAAAGTTTAACCGTAGTAATTTTACAACTAAGTCTCAATATTTTCGCCCAGTCTACATTATTCAAACATTTGAAGTAATTAGTAGAACCCTTCAGGGCGCCTTGTATATAGGTTGTAACAACTCCGTTTCTACAAGAAATTTATTTAATTGAGTGTATTGGTAAAATATACAAGGTGTCTGAAAAAAATTGTGAAGCAAATTTATTAAATATCATGTCAATAGACTTACTAATGGTAAAAAGAAAAGTAAAAAAATATGTTTTGGTTTTTATTACAAATGTGACAATAATATGATAAAATACGATAAATAACCGTTCATTGTAAGAACTTTACTAACCAGAACTAATAATTAACGTTAGGTGAGATTCTTTTTTAACTTTTACAGGGGTTAAGCTCTTTCGTGTATAGAGTTGAGACACTCTGTATACCTAACAGATAAAGCTGCATATTTGAATGTGTAGGTTATCTCAAAATTACTCATAATAAAAAAGTTTTGAAATAGTGAATACTTACTAATTGTTTGACCTTTAGATAAAGTGTTAAACAAAACATATAGTATCTAGTACATCTATTTAAAAATTCCAGTGTGCATACCATTCTATTTCGCAAGACGTATGTAATCTAGTTTTGCTTTCAAATTGCTGGTTTACGCTCTTTTCAAGAAAAAGTTAAAGATGGAGTAAAAGTTGTTTTATTGTAACACATGTTATAAATTTTAGCACCTTTTTGTGCGGTTTGATATTATGACACTTAAAAAAATTAAGTCCTTTCGGGGATATTTGAAAAAATAAAAGATATTTTATTATTTTTTAAATTCCTTATTTAATGCATCGAGAAATGTTAAACACTTTTCTTCGAGAAAACAATTATTTTCCAAACAAGTGCCAGATAGAGAGAGATGAACAAATGGAAAGGAAAAAGCATAGAATAATTTTAAGCAAAATGGTCTAGTTTATCTCTTATTATGAGGTCCTAAGATGGTCCCGAATTTTCATTTTGTTCCTGTATACCTAGATTATCTAGGTTCATAAAACTTGCTGGTTAAAGAGGTTTTTATTCTTTGTCAAATCATCAAATCAGACGCGGGTCGTCCATAGAAGCATTTGGTTAGTGAGCATCCTACATAATTTAACTTTCAAAACCAACACATAAAAGTTTTAAAAACAATTTCAAATCTATTGACATGCGAAACCTCCCTTCATACAAAATCGATCTAATTCACTCGGCCGCATTTGGTTTTATAGGACATTACAAGATTTAGGGACATTAAAACCAAAGAAGAAAGCACATATGCGCGCTTGAGAAAGTTAAAAGAGAGCTCTATATTATATTAACAAGCACCTGCGTTGCGACTACAAGGGAAGCGAACGCAGGTGCTTGTTCAGAATTGCTACGACCAAAGAAAGGATGTATGTCTGTGTTTCATAGACTACGAGAAGGCATTTGATCGAGTACAGCATCATAAACTAATGCAACTCCTTAAGAAACTTGACTTAGACCAGAAAGACATCCGCTGCATCGAGAATCTATACTGGGACCAAACTGCACAAGTAAAGCTGGACAATGATCAGTTCAACACCATTCAAATTAGGAGAGGACTACGACAGGGGTGCGTTTTGTCGCCACTCTTGTTCAACCTTTATTCGGAGGCGATTTTCCAGGAAGCTTTGGAAAACGTGGAAATGGGCATTAAGGTTTACGGAGTATGGATTAATAACATTCGTTATGCTGATGATGCGGTTCTGATCGCCGACAATATAGACGATCTACAACAGCTGGTAAATATCGTTGGAGAACACAGTACATCCATGGGCCTGAACATCAATACCAGAAAAACAAAATTAATGATCATCTCCAGAGATTTGAATACGTTTGTAAAGTCCAGTATAACATTCAATGCAAAATGCCCATAGAGAGGGTGGACAAATTCAAGTACCTGGGTACATGGCTTTCTGAGGACTGGACATCAGACAAAGAAATAAAGTGCCGCATTGAACAGGCTCGACAGGCATTCCTGAAGCTTAGGAGTGTGCTTACCTGTTCTGAGACTAAGATTCGTAAAATGCTAAGTTTGGTCGGTGCTTCTTTATGGTGTGGAAGGTTGGACCCTGAAGTCGAGTGCTATCAATAAATTAGAAGCTTTCGAGATGTGACTATATCGTAGGATCCTTAAAATACCGTGGACTGCGAGAATAACAAATGAGGAAGTTCTTAGACTTGTAAACAGAGAACACGAATTATTCGAAACAATCAAGAAGAGAAAAACGGCTTATCTGGGACATATCATGCGGAATGAGAAATACCAGTTTTTGCAACTGATGATCGAGGGCAAGATTGAGGGCAGAAGAGGCATAGGAAGGAAGAAATTGTCTTGGCTGCGAAACATTAGGCAATGGACAGGACTGCGTGATATACAAACACTAATACATACCGCACGGAGGAAAGAGGAAATGGAACATGTAAAGAAAACACCACTAATATTTAATTTGTTTACATTCTTCAAAAGAGCCGCAGATTAGTCCAGATGTATTGGGTTTTATTATGCAAATAATTAAACTACGTTGTTTTGCTATAAATACTTTAAGAAATGATTAAAAATCTACTTAACTATAAATTATTTTTACGAAGAAACTGCCTGCTTTACCAAAAGAACTGAAAAACATGATATTAGGCAACAGTCAATAATTGTCAATATTATATTTTAAACATATTTACCCGGACTAATATAGGCTAACAGGCGATAGCACAGTAGGCACCTGTCGTTAAGGGATTCGTTTGTGGCGGCAAGAGTACGCGGTCAGTATCTGTCTTTATTTACTAGCTCTGTTAAAAAAGAGATGGGGAGACGGTCAGAGCTTTAGGCTAGGTAAAGTATCAAAAATGTTTTTTTGCCACGGGCGTTCCTTCTGAATTACTGAGTCGGACTCGCGTTTGTGCAGACGCAAATCTCGATTGTGCGTAAATCAGTGTTTAATGTAGTCGTTCAAGTCATAGATTTTTTAAATATTTAATTAGTTGTTTTGTTTAATTGTGTTAATTTGTTGAACTCTTTTGTAAATTTATTTTTTTATTTCTATTTACACTTAACAGTTGTACATTGTGGCTAAGTGAACTATGACTTTTTAAAACATTGTATTTATTATTAAAGCAATATGTTTCGCCCTTGGCTGAAGCTGAAGAAAATGGGCATACGGTTTTAAGATTACCTCCTTACTTTTGCATTTTCAACCCAATAGAACTAATATGGGGCCAATTAAAGAAAAGAATTAGTCGCGCAAATTCTTTTCCAAAATTTGACAAAAGAGTTGTTGAGCTAATTAAACAAGAAGTGTCTAACATTTCAAAATTTAACTGGGAAAACTCTATTAAAAAACCATTAAGTGCGAGAACGAATATCGACAATTAAGCCAAATTGTGTTAAATGGGGGGATCAGTTTATAATTAATTTAGAAAACGATTCCGACAACGAACTTGATGAATCTTTAGAAGAACTAGATTGTTAGTGACCCAAATAATGAGTCGGTAAGTTTTTCAAATTAATTTAAATCGTGGTTTTAATTTTATTTTAAATCTTTATTTACTACATACTATATTTTGTTTTGTAATTTTCAAATTATATATGTCTCTGTCATCTCATTCTTGAACATTTGGAAAAAATGCTGAATAAAAAGGTGGTTGGTTTAACTTTGTTCTCCAATATTTTAACTACCTTACAAAATAAAATAAAAATGGCAAAATAAACAAACTAATTTATTTAAAGAAAAATTAAAAACATTTTGAGTCCGCTCCTGCCTAGTCTTTCTTCAAAAGATATGCCGACAAATGAATTATGGATGGCGCAAATTATAACCGCAAACATCCATTAATGGATATGCATCCGAAGAAGAAGAAGAATATTATCAAAACGTTGAGGGCAGTGGATGGCGGAAAGAATTTATGAAAATTCGCTATTACCACTTGGTAAAAATAGTATTGCAAAACAAGTGGATTAGAGTGAAAATTATTTTGCTTATTGGCAAATATACACAACCAATTTTGGTTTTTAAATTTATTTGTGTTGAGTCGTTGTATCTTTCTCTATCGATTTATCGCATAATTATGCATTTTTTTGTATTAATAATGTCAACTGTGCAAAAAATATTTTTTTTTAAAATGTGCTACAATAATGTAATTTAAGTAATGGAATTTATGAAGCGGGTATCCATCAAGTACACACTTAAACAGTACATATAATTTGCCGCTTCATAAAAATTAGCCAAGCCAGCGTCCAAACTGATGACCAAAAATTTAGCATTGTTCTGGGTGTCTATAGTGAAACTACAATTGTCTTTGGTTTTATCTTGATCAAGGCCGCCTCTAAACATTTATGGATATTACCGTTTATTAGTATCTCTGAAAAAAAAGTCATCGGCCAAGCCTGCTTTAAATCTTTAAGTTCTATTTGAATAAACTGCTTCTTACTTACATAACCAAGGCTAATAAGTACTTAGGCTTTTAATTTTTGTGGACTAACTTAAGATAAAAAATACATATTTATTTAAAACATGCTCATCATTGCTTTATATCAATTTTAAGATTTCCGAAAAATTTAAATAGAACATGGGGGTATGTCTTATTATAAAAAAACAATGCAAATACATTATCAACTTTTGATTTCAAAAACTTTTCCGTACTTTATTGAAGACAAAGGCCAAGTAGCTCGTATAAGATAATAAATATACAGGGTGATAAATAGCCTGACGTCACATTAACTTTACTTCGGGATTCTTATCAGTAATTTTTGATATCAATAAGTTTTATTAGAGAAGTTTGGTTCATTTACTAATATTTATATAATTTATTAATATTACTTTCATTAACCAAAAGTTCACCTTTGCTATTAATAAATAGATATTATTAGTAATTAGTATAGTTGGAACGTATGCAGATCTCAAGGTGCTTAGAGACAAGGTGGCCTAACTTTCATTTGACAGTTGATAGATGTGACGTCAAAGGGGTCCTTTTAAAAATAAATAATAGTTTAAAAAAACTAAAAAACACGCTTTTATATGCAACCGAACTAAAAATTAGAAAATCATTTTTCGTTACAAAGAGTTGCATTACAGTAACAAAAGGTCAAAAATGAATCATAATTATATACCTCAAAAATAGAATTATAATAAAATTTAGGATAATAACAGAATAATTCACTTCAGAGTAAAAAGCGTGTGGTGCATTTTACTATTTTTTCATAACTTTTCCCTCATAGATATTTACAAATGAAATAATTATAACATTTAATATATTAAGCACCCCACGCTTTTATTCTGAAGTGAATTATTCTGTTATTATCTTAAATTTTATTATAATTCTATTTAAGGTATATAATTATGATTCATTGTTTGACCTTTTATTACTGTAATACAAACTCTTTGTAATGAACAAAAATAATTTTCTAATTTTTAGTTTGGTGGCATATAAAAGCGTGTTTTTTTAAACTATTATTTATTTTTCATTTTTAGTTCGATATATCAATTAGTTTTCTGCGGACATGTTATATTGAAATGTTTCACGAACTATTTCTGTAATCTAATCATTTCATTTAAAGCTTCACTGTTGCATGGGGTTTCAGAACGCAACTACTCCGAACAAGTTTCTGTCAGCCTTATGCTGAAAGTACGTCCGAAACTGCACGCATGCGCAGATCGCGCACTAGCTCTTTCTCTGTTACTCTCCTACAGAAAATCTATAAAGGAATTTATTTATCCTGGCGATCCTAATCAGGATAACGGGATACTGTTTGCAGATTATTGCATTGTCATGGGTCCTTGGTACCTGTGCAAAGTTTCAAAGAAATCGAATCGCTGGAAGTTGGTGAAAATTAAGCTTAAAGATTCCGTTACATACATACATACATACATACAACCCAAGCTAATAAAAGCGTGTTAAAAATATTGTTTTTTTTTAGTACTTTATAAATAAGGTGGTAATCGTGTTTATGTTTGTAAGTAAATAGTGGATTAAAAAAGACATTAACAATTGTATAAACTATATTTTATTTTTAAATTGGTAAAAAATGACTCCAATGACGTCGATGTATCAGATGTTTACTGTCATATCAAAGTTGGGCCACCTTCTCTGTAAGCACCTTGGGTAGATCTATTGTTAATCTCTTAGCTGATATTCAATCATGTTGGTACCTGCTTTCACAAAAACGGGTTAATTTGGAAGATTTGGAGAGGTGGGCCTTAAGTAAATATTCAAATAGACAGAGTGTTTTAATACTCAGTACAAATATTTTAGAAATTTATTTTGGGCGAAAAAGACTTTTTTCCTATAATCATTTATCTTAAAATTAATTCCCACTGAGCTAAATGACAACAATGTGAAATATAATGGGTTATTTACCACATGATTAATTATAATAAACAACGTTAATATTTATTAATTATGCGCAATCTGCTGCATTTTTATTTAAATTCAAATTTGTCAAAAACCGCTTCTTGAATCGCGACAATGCAAAAGACACAATCTTAGAACATTTCTGTGACGGACATGGTGTTGGTGTAGCTAAATTTATAAACAAATTAAAATATACAAAGTTTTGGTCATCATCAGTGTATACTCCCTTCAAATTACTCCTATAATTGTCTTTTTATACAGGGTGGTCATTTGAAAACGAAACAGACTTAATTTTGGGTACTTAGGGTCATGTAGCGAAAACGGACAGACACGTTTATTTTTGATCTTAAGGGGAAAAACATGTTTGCCACTTTCACCTAAACTGCAACCCTCTAGCAGGGGTGAGACTCACCTCCAAAACCTTAAATAGAAAAGGGGGTCGTTCTTTTAAAGGTCACTATAATAGACGCTTGATATGCGCAAATACGCCTTGGCAAAAATTTAAGCATTATTATTATCTTTTTTTTGAAAGTATATGTCATACAAACAATATTTGGTAAAATTTATTTGACAAAGTTAAAGAACAAAAGCGTAAATAGTTTGAATCATTGATTCTTTAGGTAATGTGTAACTCGGACAGATTTAAACACAAAGTTCAAGTTTGAATAAGAAATCGACCGAAAATGTAATTTATATTTTATCTGTTACAATAATTAATTTACTTTGTTATTATCGATAAAGGTTTAAGTACGCAGACAGATTAACTTAGGCTAACATTTATATTAGGATTTTTTTAAATTTTTCAACAAACTATCAAAAAAAAAGCAGATAGTAAAGAAACCACAGCGCCTTGTAATACATATTTAAAAAGGGCCTTATTTAATTTAGTTTGTTTGTAAATTACTCAAAAAATTGGGTTCTCGTGTGATATTTTGCCTTTCCTCTTCTTCCAGTGGTGTCATTTAGCAGAGGTTGGCGACCACCAACTTAAATGTTCTTCTACCCCTTATATTATCGATAAATAATTTCTTTGACCTCATGCCTCCCCATTCTCTTATAAGGGGTAATTTATTTGAAGGTACTTAAAAAAATAATAACTTTATTAGGTAATATTTTATTATCATACGGAAGAACTATATCTTACATTTATTTTTTAAAGATTATGTCCTTTAAATGGTGGCTTAACTGCGCCTTACGTGGTCTGTTTTTAAACTCTAATTTCCGAGGCCAAATCAATTCGTCAGAATTATCACGTACACTTGCAGCTACTGCCGCTTATATTTTCTGCACTACGTGCTGGATGTGGCTCATTTGATCAAGAATTATCCAATAATGAAAATTGGAGTTTTTTGTGATGATACAGCGAATAGTCGGCTCAGTTGGCCGATTATGCGTGGACTATATCTAATGTGCCCGAAGCGCACGAAACATATTTCTCGGAGAATGATGATTTTCATAAAACAGTTGAACAAGTTTAAGATGTTGTGCCGGGGGCTAAGTCTTTCCAGAATAAATTGCCAAACAGTACTGAACAGAAATACCATGACATGACAGTATAAAATTTGGTTCCTCTCATCTATCCAAAAATACTTACTAGAAAAAGTACCTCTAAATGAATCACCCCTTATTTCCTAACAAACTGTTTTTCTTTGTATTAACACTTTTTTAATAACTCCTCTTATTCCTAAAATGTTTCAAAGGTATGCAGCTCTCTGTTCCCATATGTACGGGGTGTGCCAAAATTTACATTTAAAGCAAAACCTATGTTTCTGTAGGTTGTACTCAAAAACTAACCTCCATTTGAGTGTGTTAAATTTTAGGCGTACGACGCGCCATACCCATATAGTTTTTTTGCTGGCGTTGTACATTTAATTTACTGGCATTGCCAACACTCTTTAATGGCAAGGCATTGGCAAAAAGGTATCAAAAAGACGCGAAAGTGGGCAATTGGCCGTTATTAGGCCACGTGTTGCAGATAATGTGATGGCATCCGTCATTAATAATTTATGATGAAAAATGCGTTTAGGATGATGGCATCCATCATTAATAAGTTATGCCAAAAAATGCGTTTAGGATGATGGCATCCATCATTAATAAGTTATTGGCAAAAAATGCGTTTAGAATATATTAGGCATTTATCATTAAATAAGTATTGCAAGTTTTATAAGTTGAATGTCCCAAAAGTTAAATAACATATTTAGAATTTTGTAATCGAAAAAGATGAGAAAAAAGGCAGGAAAACTTTATCAATAAAAAAATTACATAATATAAATTTTTATACCGTAACAATAAAACCAAAAAAAAAATAAATAAAAAGTATGTAATAAAATTAAAAAAAAGATAGTAAATCAAAAGAAAACACTTTAAAATAGTAAGTATTTAAGGGACACTTACACTCAATTTTCAGATCCAAAACATAGGGAGAAATATTTTAAAGGAGTTAAATGTCAAAAAAAAACTATTAAATATATATAATTTTTTTTATTAACACGTCTTTAAAGACTTTTAATAAGGCAACTCCCTGATTTCATATAATTTTTTTAGGTAACTACAAATTTAAAAGGTTTTAAACGAAATGTTTACAGCTCCTAACAGTCTACTTGAATAACCCGCCTTCTTGACTAGCCATCACCAATTAATTACACAACACACACTAATTAGGTAATGAATACACTTAATTATGTCTAGTAAAAACTCTTTTCTTTTAAAAAAGAAACTAAAAAGCTAGAAAACCACGTAGAAAACAATTGCACAAAGCGGCCAAACAAAAGCAAGGTTGCCTCATCTGTCAAATTGTCAAATCTTGTATTTCGGCTAAGCGGGAAATTTGAATTTTTCACCTTCGGTCGAAATCGTCGAAATTAACCTAGCTAAAAAGCACTTTTTCCTAACTAGTGTGAAAAAGTTGCCCTTCCGAATGAAATGCGTGGAAATGTGAATAAAAAGTTCACCGTCACGTGAGTAGAAAAAAGGTTTTTTAACTCTGTAAAAATATTTTTATATCAACTTTTTAGTGAAGATTTCATAAAGATTTTTTTCTATAAGCTCGACGTATTTTTGATTAATTTAGTTTATTTTTTTCAAATTTAAATGGTATAGTTTGTATATCTTACGTACAGACGCATAAAGATGTCCCACAAAATTGGGACCGAAATCTTTTCTTTTTCAGGTAATAATATTTTTAAACAAAATTATTATTTTACCTTTGTTACATCATCCTTTCTTTAATTTCATGTACAATCTAAATCTGAGAAAATAAAGTGATACCAATAAATCCTATAAATAAATTATATAGGTTTGTCTTTATTATTATTATTATTGCTTAAATAAAATGCAAATGCCAAATAACTGGTAAGAATTTGAGTTGATAATTTTCTAACCAGAACGAACTAGTCTTAAAATGGCGTATTATTATTTATACTATATGTATTTATACTAATTTAACTAAATTTTGTATAAGAAAGTATAATAAATCGGCTTACACACGTTTTCTAGTCAGACTGATACTATACTGGATACACCCAGCAAACACTATTTGCCGGGAATATACATTTTTATATTGGCATTGATGGTAAAGCATTGGCAATTGGAGGCAATATTATGCCAACATCTTATACGCATTAAAAAGTCAACCCTAAATAAACACTCAATTGCCAATAAATTATACATGCAGGCGAATTTGCCGGCAAGCATACAAAAATGGCGGCATACCAATCCTGATTAAATAAAGCATGCCTTTTTGTTGCAGGCAAATAAATATTGGATTTTTGAAGGCAAACCTTCAACGCATATTCATACTTTTCAAACCATATTGTTACACATTGGTATTTAACTAACATTTGAGCAATTTTTTGATCTGTTTTATTTATAATGGCGGCTAAACAACATTATTTTATGTTTTTTTACATAATTTAAAGGAAATGGTCTTTTCCTAACATTTTATTGATACAAATCATGCAAATAAAAATTAAGTCAAACAAAATGTTTATTATGTAGTTTTTGAGAGAATAAAAATAAAATGATGGTAAAATTAGCTAGGTTAATTTCGACGATTTCGACCGAAGGTGATAAATTCAAATTTCCCGCTTAGCCGAAATACAAGATTTGACAATTTGACAGATGAGGCAACCCTTGGTTTTGTTTGGCCGCTTTGTGCAATTGTTTTCTACGTGGTTTTCTAGCTTTTAGTTTCTTTTTTAAAGAAAAGAGCTTTATAATATAACGTGTATTCATTACCTAATTATTTTGTGTTGTGTAAATTAATTGGTGATGGCTAGTCAAGAAGGCGGGTTATTCAAGTAGACTGTTAGGAGCTGTAAACATTTCGTTTAAAAGCCTTTTAAATTTGTAGTAACCTAAAAAAATTATATGAAATCAGGAGTTGCCTTATTAAAAGTTTTAAAGACGTGTTAATAAAAAAATTATATATATTTAATAGTTTGTTTTTGACATTTAACTCCTTTTAAAATATTTCTCCTTATGTTTTGGATCTGAAAATTGAGTGTAAGTGTCCCTTAAATACTTACTATTTTAAAGTGTTTTCTTTGATTTACTATCTTTTTTTTTATTTTATTACATACTTTTTTTTTTGGTTTATTGTTACGGTATAAAAATTTATATTATGTAATTTTTTTATTGATAAAGTTTTCCTGCCTTTTTTTCTCATTTTTTTCGATTACAAAATTCTAAATATGTTATTTAACTTTTGGGACATTCAACTTATAAAACTTGCAATACTTATTTAATGATAAATGCCATTAATCTAAACGCATTTTTTACCAATAACTTATTAATGATGGATGCCATCATCCTAAACGCATTTTTTGGCATAACTTATTAATGACGGATGCCATCACTTTATCTGCAACACGTGGCCTAATAACGGCCAATCGCCACTTTCGCGTCTTTTTGATACCTTTTTGCCAATGCCTTGCCATTAAAGAGTGTGGCATTGCCAGGAAATTAAATGTACAACGCCGGCAAAAAATGTTATATGGGCAGGTGGTCATGCAAAACTGCCACATTTGTATAAAAAGTCAATATACAGTGTGGACGTAAATAGCCCCCTGCTAACTTTTGTACCGTTTTTATTGTCAACCCATACACCATTTAAAAGGATAGATATATTATTTTATTTTATTTTTATTTTAAATTTTTTTTTTAATATAGCCACCAGGGCCGACAAAAGGACTTCTGAAGGTGGTACAAATTACTGGGGCCCCAACTGAAGGGGGGCGCGCGCGTGATAGAAATATGAATGTAGAATCTTTTTTTTTTTTGAAAAAATTGTAAGGGTCTTTTTTCGGTATTGTTAAGGTCGATTTATACATATCCGGGCCGTGTCCGTTCCGTGTTATGTCAGTGCCAGACAGAAAAAAAAACAATGTCTATCTTATATGATTATAAAATATATTTATACAGAGACGTGTCCCGGGCGTTCCCGGACGAGACACGTCAGTGCCCGGATAAAAATTAATATCAAACGATATTTTTGGTTTCGGCACTGACGGGGCACGGATCGGACACGGATTATTTCTCTGTATTTTCTGAATTCTCCTTTGGTTCCTTTACTTTTCCATACAGGGTAAACACTTTAACTTCTTTGCTTTCACCTCTTTCTCTTCATCCTGTAATGAAGCCAATACGGCAAAATTTTATCTCCTATAGCCGCCCGTACCGACACTGAGCGGACAAGGCACGGATATGTATAAATCGACCTTTTGGAGTCTTTGTTTGACCTCCGGACAGTGCGGACGTGCGTAGAGGACTACAAAGTTCTTCCCGGAGTGGCGGCTAGAGGTGTCGTACGAACGTTTTTTACCTTCGGGGATCAAGGAAAGATTCACGCTAAATTGACGGCATCTTTCTTCTGGATCTAAGCGCTGTGAGCGAAGATTCCTAAAAGCTGATGGTGGCTGTTTGGTGGTGAACACGAGGTATTTCTCAAATGGCGGGAAATAGATGGGCGTGCCATGGGAACTGTCAGTAGTGAAAGTGAAGGTTGTACGTAACACCAGTAGCAGATCTTGGTTTGAAAGCCGACAATTTATGCATTGCATCGATTGTTGAATTATTTGTTTTCTTTTTTGAATTTCTGGGAGCTACGAGCTTGATTATCCAGATTTTCCGCCGACGAAGCCCTGGAAAGCATAGTCCGGAAGGGAGAGAGTGGTGGATTGGACCTAAAGGGACCAAAACCAAGAAAAAAAAATAGAAATAGAAATAGAAATCGACCCTTTAGGGGGCATGTCACTTTTACTTGTACCGGAGCCCGGCTCGGCTCTCAGCGGCCCTGATACCCACCACCAAAGAAGCTATTTTGTGCCACCACTGACATCCTCAAAATCCTACAAAAAACACCAAATCAAAATTGAATCCGATGAAATCAGGCGCACGGGTGGTTATCTCGTAAAAATAGCAATTTAAAGATAACTTTCACAAAGCTCTATAAAACACCTTAGGCAATATTGTTTCCGACATTTTTTATCTAAACCTTATAATTATTTTATAAGAGTCCTTGTAATTTTAATGAAGTCAAATGTTTCGTGAGTGATACAAAATTTTAATTTCAAAATTTATTTTAAAGATTTTAGTGGTGTTTTCGAGTTCTTCTTGTAAAGGTACTAATCTTTGTCCAAAGATAAAAAAAAAAGGTACTAATCGTGATATTTTTAATTGTAAATTTTTAATTGTGAAACGAAATCTATAGTACAACCGGAAACAACAAGATTTAACTTCCATACCTTTATGTTATAAGTATTTGTAATTATTTCAGATTTAATAAAAAAAAAGGTGAGTGTTTTTATATGAATTTTAAGTCAAAACTTTTAGAATAAAGGGGACAAGTTCCAAAGAGTACAATCTCCAATATTACCAGATTTTATAAAAAATATAACAATAAACCTATCAATTGATTTTTTTTTTAAATGGCTGCATTTTTTCTTTCAAGCATAAAGAACACTGGCGCTTTTTTGTTGCAACAGACCTGCGGTTTTAGTGTTTTTTTTTGGTAATATTTACGATATCAAACTTAAAAAATTCGCCACAATATAATTACCTTAACATTGAAGACTTTAGATTAAAAATAATAATAAATATCAACTAAAACTAATTTCTACATTTATTTTGTTCCTAAGAATTTCCAAAATAATTAAAATGGTTTTTTAGAATTTGGGGCAGAGATTGGTTAACCTTTTTCTTAAAACAAATTAAACCAACAAATTTTAAAGTATAAAAATTTAAAATTAAATTTTACGCAAGCAAAATTTGATGCAAGAAATATGTCAAACTTTGAAACTGTCAAAACAGCTTTTAAGACAGTACTAAGGATTTTAGATATTTTTTTATCTTACAAGTGAAAGAATACTTTGGTACAAAAATAATTTTGGAATTTGCAGAAAAAGTTAATTTTTTGGCATCTGCTCCATCTAGAAATAACGTACGTCGTTTAAAAGTAAATAGTTTATCCTCTTATTTTTCGGTTAATTTGATTAAATTTTTTATTAAAAATTTTTGCAAAATTATCTATTTTTGAACTATGGCCAGTTGAATTTTAATATTGTACAATTTTTTATGCATGCCTTTCAGATGATTTTAATAATTAAAAAAATGCCGATATTTTTGTAAAATTTGTGATTTGGACGATAAAATCTGATCAAGTTCACAAAAAAATACAAATAGAAGAGTTCGCTTTCAAAACCAAGATTTTCTCTGAAAAGGAAGCAAATCAAAACATTATTTTACATATATTTTTATCTTACAAGTGAAAGAATACTTTGGTACAAAAATAATTTTGGAATTTGTGAAAAAGTTAATTTTCAGACATCTGCTCCCATCTAGAAATAACCTACGTTTTAAAGCAAATATTTTATCCCCTTATTTTTCAGTTAATTTGATTAAATGTTTTATTAAAAATTTTTGCAAAATTATCTATTTTTAACTATGGCCAGTTGAAATTTTTAATATTGTACAATTTTTTATGCATGCCTTTCAGATGCTTTTAATAATTAAAAAATGCCGATATTTTTGCAAAATTAGTGATTTGACGAGTAAAATCTGATCAAATTCACGAAAAGAAACTACAAATAGAGAGTTCAAGCTTTTCAAACCAAGATTTTCTCTGGAAGTGGAGGCAAATCAAAAAATTATTATTTTACATATTTTTTTATCTTACAAGTGAAAAGAATACTTTGGTACGAAAAATCATTTTGGAATTTGCGAAAAAGTTAATTTTAGGGCATCTGCTCCCATCTAGAAATAACCATACGTTTTCAAGAGCAAATCGTTTAATCCCCTTATTTTTCGGTTAATTTGATTAAATTTTTATTAAAAATTTTGCAAAATTATCTATTTTTAACTATGGCCAGTTGAATTTTTAATATTGTCCAATTTTTTATGCTTGCCTTTCAGATGCTTTTGATAATCAAAAAATGCCGATATTTTTGCAAAATTTGTGGTTGACTATAAAATCTGATCAGTTACGAAAACTACAAATAGAAAGTTTGCTTTTCAGAGCCAAAGATTTTCCTCTGAAGTGGAGGCAAATCAAAAAAATATTGTTTTACATATTTTTTTTTATCTTGCAAAGTGAAAAGAATACTTTTGGTACAAAAATAATTTTGGAATTTGCTAAAGAGTTAATTTTTGGGCATCTGCTCCCATCTAGAAATAACCTATGTTTCAAAAGCAAATATTTTATCCCCTTATTTTTCGGTTAATTTGATTAAATTTTTTATTAAAATTTTTTGTAAAATTATCTATTTTTTAACTATGGCCAGTTGAATTTTTAATATTGTACAATTTTTTATGCATGCCTTTCAGATGCTTTTAATAATCAAAAAATGCCGATATTTTGCAAAATTTGTGATTTGACTATAAAATCTGATCAAATTTACGAAAAACTACAAATAGAAGGATTTGCTTTTCAAACCAAGATTTTCTCTGAAGTGGAGGCAAATCAAAAAAATATTATTTTACATATTTTTTTATCTTACAAGTGAAAAGAATACTTTGGTACAAAAATAATTTTGGAATTTGCGAAAAAAGTTAATTTTTAGGCATCTGCTCCCATCTAGAAATAACGTATGTTTTAAAAGTAAATAGTTTTATCCCCTTATTTTTCGGTTAATTTGATTAAATTTTTTATTAAAAATTTTTGCAAAATTATCTATTTTTAACTATGGCCAGTTGAATTTTTAACATTGTACAATTTTTTTATGCATGCCTTTCAGATGCTTTTAATAATTAAAAAATGCCGATATTTTGTAAAATTTGTGATTTGACGATAAAATCTGATCAAATTCACAAAAAAATACAAATAGAAAGTTCGCTTTCAAACCCAGATTTTCTCTGAAGTGGAGGTAAATCAAAAATATTATTTTACATATATTTTTTTATCTTACAAGATGAAAGAATACTCTTAGACATCTGCTGCAGTTCCATCTAGAAATAAACCTACGCTTTAGAGCAAATATTTATCCCCTCTATTTTTCAGTTAATTTGATTAAATTTTTATTAAAATATTCTGCAAAATTATCTATTTTTAAACTATGGCCAGTTGAATTTTAACATTAGTACAATTTTTTATGCATGCCTCTCAGATGCTTTTAATAATCAAAAAATGCCCATATTTTTGCAAAATTTGTGATTTGACGATAAAATCTGATCAAATTTTCGAAAAACTACAAATAAAAAGTTTGCTTTTCAAACCAAGATTTTCTCTGAAGTTGGAGGCAAATCAAAAAAAATATTATTTTACATATATGTTTTTATCTTTACAAGTGAAAAGAATACTTGTGGTAAAATCAATTTTGGAATTTGCGAAAAAAGTTAATTTTTGGGCATCTGCTCCCATCTAGAAATAACCTATGTTTCAAGAGCAACTCTTTAATCCCCTTATTTTTCGGTTAATTTGATTAAATTTTTTATTAAAAATTCTTTGCAAAATTATCTATTCCTTTTTAACCATGGCCAGTTGAATTTTTAACATTGTCCAATTTTTTACTATGCATGCCTTTCAGATGCTTTTAATACCATTAAAATGCCGATATTTTTGCAAAATTTGTGATTTAACGATAAAATCTGATCAAATTCACGAAAAATACAAATATTAGGACAATCTTACTTGTCCGTTACGTCATCAAGACACAGCGCTTATGGCATTTGCTGGTAGCACTATTGGCAAGGGACAAGTAAGATTGATCCCTATAGAAAGTTTGCTTTCAAAACCAAGATTATTTCTGGAGAGGAGGCAAATCAAAAAAATATTATATTTCAAATTCCAAAATGAAAATTTACTTTACCAAGATGTTAATCTTAAGGCCAATAGCAACACGTATACACATCGCGCCAAATGCATAAAAACATTTCCTGATAGAATGACGCATCGACCTTTTTTTTCTTAGCGTTAGACTGTCTTCTTTTTACGCATTTTGGATTTAATAGTTGTAATAATTAACTTAAAATCGAAAATATACATTAAACAAAAATAATAATAAAGATGACTAAAAGTTAAAAATATTTAAAAAAAAGTAATTATGTGCTCAACTACTCAATGTTAATAACTAAATAAACAAAGCTTTCTATACTTTAATAAGACATGCTATTACCCGCCTCCTTTTGTTATATTTTAGTGAGCTTTCTTAATTTTTTTTGAAGTCGGTTTATTTTTATTTAATGTTAATTAGTAAAAATTGCTCACGAACGTTTTGAAGTGGCACGACGTGTTTATAGCAAAATAGTTAAAGCTGGCTTGAAAACAAAGCGGCTTTGAAGCGATTTCAAGTCTATCACTACGTTTATATCGAATAGTTGAAGCTAGCTTGAGTTAAAGCGGCTTTTAAAAGTGGCTTGAAAAAGCGATATAAACGCGCTTGAAAGTGACTTGAATCGTTCAAGTCAAGCCTGAAAATAAGTAGGGTTGACTTCACTGAAGCCGATTAGAAACACGATATAAACGATTCAAGCGGGCTTAATAACTGCCTAACTTCAGATAATGCTTCCTCGAACGTCATCAGTGTCAATTTCATATATGATTTTGACATTTTCATAAAAAATATGAGTTGAAAAACAGGTGAAAAAACTTTAAAACACGCTCACACCAACAACAGCACACAAAACGGGACAAATTAAAAAGTGAGGTTTGTTTTACATTTGATGTCTACTGTGAAGTTGGATGCAAAACTTGCATCGCATGCGTACGACGATGGCCTGAAATGTGCTTGACCTCGATTTTCAATCGACTTTCAAGCCACCGAAATAAACACGTAGACTTGGAAATCGCTTCAAAGCCGCTTTGTTTTCAAGCCAGCTTTATACAACGTAGTATATGTGTTTGTTTCGGTGGCTTGAAAGTCGATTGAAAATCGAGGTCAAGCACATTTCAGGCCATCGTCGTACGCATGCGGCAGTTTTGCATCCAACTTCACAGTAGACATCAAATGAAAAACAAACCTCACTTTTTAATTTGTCCCGTTTTGTGTGCTGTTGTTGGTGTGAGCGTGTTTTAAAGTTTTTTCACCTGTTTTCCAACTCATATTTTTCATAAAAATGTCAAAATCATATATGAAATTAACACTGATGACGTTCGAGGAAGCATTCATCTGAAGTTAGGCAGTTATTAAGCCCGCTTGAATCGTTTATATCGTGTTTCTAATCGGCTTCAGTGAAGTCAACCCTACTTATTTTCAGGCTTGACTTGAACGATTCAAGTCACTTTCAAGCGCGTTTATATCGCTTTTTTCAAGCCACTTTTAAAAGCCGCTTTAACTCAAGCTAGCTTCAACTATTCGATATAAACGTAGTGATGTATAGTTGGTGTGAGTCTCATGTTTGTGGTGGTACTGAAGTGTGTAAGCGATCTTGCAGCTTATGCTTACACACTTCTGTACCACCCAGTAAAACGCATATTTACGTAATAAAGTACGACATTCACGTGTTGCCGTTAAAATTTTTATTGTTTAACTAATTAGTTGGTATTAAAACAATGCAATTACAGACAAAATGTAAATATAATAAAATATGTCAATAATCTGGATTTTATATTATTTTTTATAGTACTGACTTTATTGCGGAGGATTTCTTTATGTATTATCTCTATAAAAAAAGGTTTACATTCATTTTTTTAAAGAAAGTCTTTGGTAAAGCTTTAAGTTAATAAAAAAATATATTTTTGTTTAGATTAACAGCCGACAATTTTTTTGTCGCGACAGCAAACTTATGATTGTCTAGTTGAGGCAATAAATTTTATTTCATTAAATTTAATTTACACAAATACAACCCTGATATGGCTCTAGCGAAAAAACAATTTTATGTTGATGGTTAAGACTACTTATAAGGCTAAACCTGATTTTAGTAAAAGCAATGGTCAAATCATAGTAATTATTTAGCTTATTAACACTTAACTTGTGAGGGAAAGAAGGCTGGTTAGGATTTTCCCATTATTTCATGTAATAACTGGATCATACTTTGTTGAAAAAATGAGATTTGCAAAAACTTGAATTTTCGCCTACCAGAATATCTAAGCTAAAGCAAATCTTTTTTTTCTTAAGTTTCATCAAATTCATCGTCAAATTATAAATTTCCCAAAAATATCTGAATCTTTCTTATAAGTTGAAGCCATAGAATAACATCGTAGAAGCCTCTGAAAGTCTTGTATTAAAAAAATGTACAGTGGAAAAAATTTAGGTGGCTATGGTTTTGGAAAATATAAACTACGTTAATATCGAATAGTTGAAGCTAGCTTGAGTTAAAGCGGCTTTTAAAAGTGGCTTGAAAAAAACGATATAAACGCGCTTGAAAGTGATTTGAATCGTTCAAGTCAAGCCTGAAAATAAGTAGGGTTGACTTCACTGAAGCCGATTAGAAACACGATATAAACGATTCAAGCGGGCTTAATAACTGCCTAACTTCAGATGAATGCTTCCTCGAATGTCATCAGTGTTAATTTCATATATGATTTTGACATTTTTATGAAAAATATGAGTTGGAAAACAGGTGAAAAAACTTTAAAACACGCTCACACCAACAACAGCACACAAAACGGGACGAATTAAAAGTGAGGTTTGTTTTTCATTTGATGTCTACTGTGAAGTTGGATGCAAAACTGCCGCATGCGTACGACGATGGCCTGAAATGTGCTTGACCTCGATTTTCAATCGACTTTCAAGCCACCGAAATAAACACGTAGACTTGAAATCGCTTCAAAGCCGCTTTGTTTTCAAGCCAGCTTCAACTATTTGATATAAACGCAGTAACAGACAATTTTGCAAAATTTAAGATTTGTCAACAAGAAATTAATCGAGTTTACGAAAAAATACAAAATTAAGGATACGCTTTACAAACTTTTTTGCTGAAACCAAAAAATATTTTTTTTGCCATGCCAAAAAAATTTATTTGCGAGAGTGTTTCGCTTTATGCTAATATCATCTGGTATATACGTAGGGTGTTCGAAAAGTTTTGAGATATACGTACATTTATTTGATTTTTTCAAAATAGTTTCCACCACATTGAATACACTTTTCTATTCTAACAAACCAGTAACTGAAAATAGCTTTCCACTTTTTATTTGAAATTTTAGCGCATATTTTATCATAGGACTCCAGTAGGCGTCTTCTGTTTTAAACTTTTGTCCTTTGAGTTGGCTCTTGATAAAAGGAAACAACCCAAAGTCACACGGCGCCAAGTCGGGGCTATAAGGCGGAAGTTCCCAAAGTATCAAGCCTGCATCTGTCAAAAATTGATTGGTAAGTTCAGCTCGATAAGGTGGGGCATTGTCATGATGAAGGTACCACCTAGCGAGTTGCGAGTTTGGGCGAATCACTTTAACTTTTCTATAAGTTTTGAAAGGCATACTGTAGTGTACCAGAGAGCATTTACGGTCTTCTGTTCTCGGAGCACAACACGTTCAATTATTCCTCTTGAACCAAAGAAATCAACTATCACTATTTTTTTACAGATCTTGATTTGCGAACTTCGGTCGGAGTTTCTTCACCTGCGAGAACCCATATCTTATTCTGTTGTTTAGTTGGGACGTCGTAATAATAAAGATAAGTTTCATCTCCCGTGACGATCAACACTATGTCTTTAGATTTATCCTCCTGGAATTTGGACATCATTTTTTTACACCAATTCACTCTTTGTGTCTGCTTCTCGGGAGTTAACTTGTGTGGAACCCAAAGAGTACAATTTTTCTAAAACCCAAGTGCTCATGTATGATCGTGTGTAATGTTGCTAAACTAATGTTCAATGTCTCTTCTAACTGTCGATAGGTAATTCGTCGGTTTGTTTCTATAGCATTTTGGACGGCAGATATGTTTTCTGGGGTAATTACTTCACACGGTCGACCTGAGCGTGAGGCGTCTTTAAGCGAAAACGAGCCCCGCTGAAATTGTTTGTACCATCTGTATATGGTCGCACGAGATGGACAGTCATCACCAAGTATATGCTTCACTTCTTCTAAACACTGTTCTTGAGATAACCCACGTGAAAAGTTGTATTTCAAAATTGCATGGCACTCGAATGTCGTCCACGACGCCATTGCGCTAAAATCGCTGGACACGAACTGGCGCAAAACTGATAGTTTACTAATAACTATGTAGGACTACGACATGTCATGACATGTACAAACAAAAAACATCAATGTTACTTTCCTGCACCGTTTAGTTACAAAGTATCTCAAAACTTACTGAACACCCTACGTAATATGGTGTTTTATGCGACTTATATTTTTATTTCATTTTAACAAAAAAATAGCTTGACAAATTACGTTATTATATTATTAAAATTATTATTTTACGTCAATTTGATATACCCAAGGTAAAATGTACATTTTGTTATCTATTATAATCAAAAAAATAGAACACAAATTTTGACTTGTTAAGATTGATATGAATAAACAAATAAAGTTCAATCAAAATGCGATCAGAATAGATTTTCAGTTTTAAGAACAACTAAACTCTTATCTTGTATTTACTGACAAAGTATTGCAGTTTTCTTTCCTAGATAAAAAATAGATAATTAAAATAACAATAAAACAACTAGTTCATTGTTCCGATTAAAGGGAATTATAATTTTAATTTTGTAATAATAGGTACGAGTGTCAGTGGAGTACGGTAGGGTTGTGAGCTCAGCGGGCATCTATAGAAAGGACACATATTTATTTTTATTGTTTGAAATTGGTTATAGAATTTATGTAATGTAAAGGTGGGTCCAGACTTGAACATTTTAGCCCGAACGAACAGAACGAACTGAGCGCGCAGGAAAATACAGGACGAACAGTCCAAACAAAATATCGTTGCATTCCCGCGAATATACAGGGTGGCCCACCATATTCGACACGGTCTGTAGCTGGATAACCACGGGGTTTTAAAAAGTAAATACTGAAACATATACAAGTCGGATAAGGCCACAGTATAAAATTATTTTACTCTATACAGGATGTCTCAAAAAGTGTGACGTATCAAAGTTATATGTTTTTAAATAAAACACCCTATAGTTTATGACGGTTTTAGATTCTACATAAAAAAATAGGTTTGTTAATAGTACCAAGTGTCTAATTTTATTCGTTTTTGTGATATTTGATTTTTTTCAAAATGCAGGGGTGCAATTAAATTTATTTTATCTTAACAATATAAACTCCTTACACTTTAAAATTTGTAACAAGATTAGGAAAAGTCTGCCTTATCATAGGTAGGTCATATCGAGATCATAGATTATACAGGGTGATCAAAAAATAATTTCAATTTTTTAGAAAGTCAAATAGCAATATCTCTCTTATTTTAAATGGAACACCCAGTATTTTTACACCAAATGATGACAAACCAAATGCTCTTTCAAATGGTGTATAGGTTGCCTATACCTATCTTTTATACTTTTTGAGTAAATTCCGTTTTAACATATTTTTATTCCACTTTTCGCACTAATGCGGAAAAGTTACTTTTCAGAACTAAAATGCGTGCGAAAAAGTGAACTTTTTCGACGCGAGTAGAAAAGTAGAAAAGTACTTTTGGTTAATAAGGCTTTGGTAATTTTCTTTTCTTTGCTTACAGATGTCATCCAAAATATATAAAGTTCTTACAAGAAGAAAAACCGACGATGGCGCAAAAGTCAAATGGACAGATGTCTAAATCTCTTAGATCTGACAGCTCTTGGTGTAGGAGCTACATTAGGTAAGAATATATACATATAGAAGGAACAGTTTTAAAATGTAAATTCGGTGCTCTTTGATAAGAAAAATAGTCACAAAATAGTATAAAGCAAATAAATCGGCATGCTTGACTTCGCGGCCGCTTTTGCTAACTTTCTTTTATGATATGCCGCTTAATGCAGCTGGCTGTTGCACTATGGGATAGAAATTAATTTTTTTGGCTTAAATTTTAAAACTTAACAATCTTCAACTTAAAAATAGGTGCTCTTTACTGGAAAAATATTGAAAAACATATTATGCATTATTACAGATGGTTTTTGGGAACCTAAAACTTAGTATATGTTATTATAAATTTACATTATTATTTTTTGTTGTACAAAATAAACTAAAATATCACCTTGTTTGGTTAATTCAGTAATTGGATGATTATTATCTCATATGATATACAGGGTACGACAAAAAGTATGAATTTTTAAAACCAAATACCCTGTTAAAAAGCTTTAAAAAATACAACATTTGATGTGTTTGTCTCAATTAGTTTCGGAAATATGACCATCCAAATCTAAAGAATAATTTTTAATTATCCTTAGAAGCGTAACAAAGTTACATCTCCATTAAAATAAATAAAAATACTGTTTTGTTGGGTAGATTCTGTAGAATCTATATCTTTTATCAGAATGCTTTTATCTTTTAGTATATACAGTGTAGGACAAAACATATTAAATTTTAAAATGGAACCTTGTAAATTATAAAAAATCTTGTATCTGTCCTTACACTCAAAAGTAGCAAAAAGTAGAAAGGCAATTGTAAGTACAAAAACTAATAAAGAAAATGGTGAAAAATCTTTGATAAAAGTAGCGAGACTTCGCGAGACTTTGCCTCGAAAACACAACAGTAGCTCTTATTGCTTAAATTATTTTACTCTTTTTAGTAATCTAGGCTAATAATAAAAATGTAGATTAAATTTTGTATATTTATGTTTACATGGCTAAGAATAATATGGTAACAGTGCCGAATAGGGTTTTCTGCCGTTTTTAAGATTTAAAAAAAAGTGATACTTACTGATTTTAGACCCTCTTCTAAATACAATACAAGTGGCGCTAATCCAAAATATCCCGTTTTTAATTAATTATAACTAAAGAAACTTCCAGGAACGGGATGTGAATAGGGATTCTGGGCAGGGTAAAATAAGTAAAATGAGTTAATATTCGTCAAAATCACGTCCGAAATTAAGAAAAATCTTTTTTTTATGAATATTTTTGTTAAAAATGGAGAAATGTAACAGAAAATTAAAATGTATGTTTTATAACCTCAAACTAGCAAACAAGGTTAAAGAAACGTCATTTATTGAAAGTCAAATATGAAGAACATTTGGCAACATCAAAAATATGTCAAAGGGATATAAATTTTTTTAATTCCTTAAAAAAGCCAATTTTAAAAAAAAAAGAGACTTGACTAACAAGAACTAACCTGACCGTGACTTCGGTCACGTTGAATTTTATTTTAAAAAATCCTCTACATATAGAACTCGGATGCGTAAAGTTGTCGATGTTGCCAAATGTTCAAATTAAAAGTGACAAACTTTCGAAAAATCTAAATTTTTATTTTTTACAAAAAATACTAAATTATTTATAACTGCGCCATTACACTATTATTAGGAACAAATAAGAGATAACATGTAAGCCAAAATTTTTTAAAAATCTTAAAATTGGCAGAAAACCCTATTCGGCATAATTACCAATAATATAAATTAATGCAAAATTTTTGACAAATTTAAAACACTTTTCATTTAATACTTAATATTATTAGTTGAATGATTTTTATTTATTCTTAAAGTACATTTTGAAGTTTCTTATTACCCTAATAGAAGTCATCAAATCATCATAAAATTTTGTATACATGTAGTTTTGAGTATCTACATAGACAGCATGGGCCATTAAAATTTCAAAATTTCTTTTTTGCCAAAATAATGGATTTCTATCCCATAGTGTATCGTCTCCTCGCTGTAAAAAATAGCGGCGCCTTTATATAAAATAGTCGGATTGCAGGCGGCCTTTTTTATGTTTTTTTGTATCATTCTTAAGAAGTACCGAATTTGCGCTGTTAAAATGTTCTTACTATACTGAAGCTTTTTTATCCTCACTGCCCGCATTTTAATAAATTAAAAAACACCAACTATTTTTATTTATTGCTTGTAAACCTTATTAATTCATTAAACAATGGTGTTTCATTTAAAATGTTGAATGTATGAATTAAACATTTTTTTCTTTTGCTTTTATTTACAAGATATACTTTAAATAATAACAAAAAAGGTTTTAATTATTAATAAACTGTTAACTTTTCAGGTCTTGGAGTTTATGTTCTTGCAGGATCTGTGGCAAAAACCGTGGCTGGACCAGCGGTTTGTTTGTCATTTTTAGTGGCTGCAGTTTCAAGTGCATTTGCCGGTAAGTCAAGCCACAGTAAAACTTTTAATGCACTGTTGTGGAAAATTTAATTTTTTTTTGGGCAAGGGATAATGGATATTTATACAGGGTGATTCAAAAATCGATCACGAAACTTAAGGGGTGATTCTACTTGACAAAATAAGGGTAGAGCTTCATATAAATTTTTTCAAAATATCATTCGTTTTTGAGTTACAAGCCGACAAAGTTCAATTTTTATTTTAGTTTTTTCGCCATATTGCATTTATTTTTTAACCAATCCAGTTGATATTTGGCACACAAATCGAGCTTTGCAGATTCTAAAATTTTAAGATAAAAGTACTTTTTTAAAATACCGCCAGAGGGCACTTTACCTAAAACTTAAAATTTATTTACATCATAACTTTTTATTTTGACAGATATCGCAAAGCTGGGGGCGCCATTTTATAGACAATCAAAAATTTAAACAATAAGGTACTCCTTATTGAAGTCGATAAACCTCACCGTTTAGGCACCAATAGACATCAAAGTTTTCATCAATTTCAATCAAATTACCTATATACATACAGGGTGTTCAGTAACTCAATCGACAAACTTAACCAAACGATTCTACAACAAAAAATAAGAAAAAAACTTCATATAAACACATGTCCTAAACGTCTGTCAAAATAAAAAGAAGTTATGATGAAAATAAATTTTAAGTTTTAGGCGAAGTGCCCCTTTAGTTTCGTGGTCGATTTTTGAATCACCCTGTGTTACGTATAACCTTCACTTTCACTACTGACAGTTCCCATGGCACGCCCATCTATTTCCCGCCATTTGAGAAATACCTCGTGTTCACCACCAAACAGGATACCATCAGCTTATAGGAATCTTCGCTCACAGCGCTTAGATCCAGAAGAAAGATGCCGTCCATTTAGCGTGAATCTTTCCTTGATCCCCGAAGGTAAAAAACGTTCGTACGACACCTCTAGCCGCCACTCCGGGAAGAACTTTGTAGTCCTCTACGCACGTCCGCACTGTCCGGAGGTCAAACAAAGAGTCTGTTTAATTCTCTGTTATGATATTTTTTGCTTTACCTATCAAAATAACAAAATATTTTGGTCGTATTCAGAACACGTACGAACTCGTACGAATTCGTAACAATTGATCGTAAGCAATATAACCAAAGAAGAGCTATTCATCTCATTAATCATCCTTCACTTACAGAAGGGCTTCCCTCCCTTGCCCATCGTCGGGCTGTGGGGGATCTATCGCTTTTTTATAGGTTCTTCCATGGCTTCTGCTCTGAGGAATTGTCCAGTATGGTTCCTCCATTTGCGGATCCTAACAGAGAAACTCGTGATTCCGCGCGTATGCATCCCTATACGGTCCAACTGGACAGGCCCCGAACTTCCCACTTTGTTCGTTCTTTTATTCCTAGAGTTTCTAGAATGTGAAACCTGCTGCCCGCAGAGGTCTTTCCTTCCCCCCAAATCTTCAAGTATTTAAGTTCCGTGTCAACAAACTCCCTCTTACCTCGCTTAAGACACCCACGGTACGTTAGTATTTAGGCTTTTAGTCTTCGTGGTTTGTCCAAAGATAAAAAAAAATAAAAATAAAAAAGCATGTTAACAAATCAATTTGTTCGCTTCGGAGGATTTCTTACGAGTAACAATTTTTCGTACGAATTCTTATCCAATGTAACCGCCGCCTTTTAGAAATCCTGTTCTAAAATAATGAGTGTATTCCTTTTACCTTGTAGAAACGTTCTGAACCGTTCTCTGAACCGTCAATAGTGTCAAGAACGGTTCTACAACATGAAAAAATGTCAAAAAATTGTAAAAGGGACACTTATGGTGTCGTTCTGGGCGGTTCTGAAGCATAAAAGGAATACAGCAAAATGCCAATTAAAAAACCGCTAACTACCTAGCAAAAATGTGAGTGCGATAAATTTTGAATGATCTAATTTAGCCTAAAGCTATTTTAGATTTAAAAAGCGAATTTTTTGTCAGACAGTTTTTTTTCATAATTATCTATTTACTTAAGAAACACGTTTTACCAACTAATTTAAAAGACATATTTTGGGTGCGTTATAATCATATAGACAAATTAGATGAGTGAAAATGCTAATTGATTTAAGTGCCAAAATACATATTTTTTTTTTGTCCTCAGTTGGGGATTAATGCATAAGCAAATTAAACAATTGCTTAGGGCATCACGTTGTGGGAGGCGCCACAAGGGGGCACCGTAAAGAGTACTAGTAATATTGTTTTTTCTGCTCTTATTTAATTAAAGTAAATTTAACAAGAAAGGTTATTTGTGTGTTTTATAAACTTAAGGACCTTTTTTTTGGTCGTCAAAAACATAAATCGTTAGGGAGCCCTACAAGAGTGGACTGCTTAGGGCATCAGGTAGTCTTAATCTAGGACTGTTTGTCCAACAATATTAAAATGACCGGGCCGGCGATTGCAAACGATGTCCAAATTTACATTCTTTACTAATTTCTTTGATTTTTGAGGATTTCTAATTTTGGCACTTAGATAAATTAACACTTTCACTTTACAATTATAATTTGCTTATTTAAAACACAATATTCCATTTGGTACTGGTATTTATTTATTATTTTTTAATGGGCAGTTGCTGTTTATCTTTAAATTATAAATTTAACTATGAGAAAATATCGGAATTTTATTGAAATTAATGTAGCATGTTCCGCGAAGAAATGCTGCGATCGATTTTTTAAAATGTAGGCTTTGCAAAAATTGTAAAAATTTAGTAAAAACTGTAACATCATAGTCAGTGGGAGACATAAAACTCTAGTTATAACGTAAGTTAATAGAGAATTATTGCAAGTAGCCTTATTAAGTCTCGGGAATTATTAATACCGGCCTTATTTAAATAGTGCTTGTACCCATAATTTAGAGTTATTGCAAATCACGTTGACAGTGCCATTAACCTAAAAAATGGGGGACAATGTTTAGTAGTATTTTCTTTTATTGTTTTGTGTTGTAGGGTTTTGCTTTACACAATTACAGAAATACATTTGTAAAAGCAAGGTTTTAAGTATTTTTACTTCCAAAAACTTTTCGATTTTGTGGTCGGCAGCCGTTCGGTTTACACGAACAGATCCGAAGTTAAAATAAGACCAAAATAAGGCACGACCCAAAACCGACATAAATAAATCCAGGCACTATCCTTATTAAGGGAGTCCTTATGCCACCATGCATCTGCCCAAGCTCAGATGTCAAAATAAGGCCGGTATTATTAGTGCCTGGCCTTATTTTACTGTGCAATATTTCTTATTTTAAATGGAACACCCTATATATTATTCACTTTATTTATTAAACATGTATTTTATTAATTTTGTTGTATTTCCAATTTAATTATTAAATATTTTATTTAGTTAAATAAGTAATAAGTATAAGATCAACTACAAAAATGATGTCAAAAAAGCAAAAAAAAAAAAAAAAGATAAACGTGGAACAATAACACTTGAATTTTGGATTATAATCACATTATGTAGCTATTATTCCATTCCGCGAAATAAGGAATGTTTTTTTAATCGCCGGATACATTAAACAACAATTATGTATCTATTTAAAATAATAAAAATTAACGAGCCTTGTATATACCAAAACGCGTTCCCCGGGGCGTAAAAGTTTGAAAGCGGATCTTTTTTTTAAAATATACTTGGACTTATATATTCTTTACCATGTCCAAAATCTTGACATGATTAATAAAGAACAAAACAAAATAAAATATGACACGTCTAGGTGATTTTTTAAAGCGATTATAAAGATAAAATCACTTTCAATCAACTAGAATAGAGAAATATTGCACAGTAAAATAAGGTCAGGCACTAATAATACCGGCCGTATTTTGACATCTGAGCTTGCGCAGTTGCATGGTAGGATAAGGACTCCCTTAATAAGAATAGTGCCCGGCTTTATTTATGTCTGTTTTGGGTCGTGCCTTATTTTGGCCTTATTTTAACTTCGGAACTGTTCGTGTAAACCTAACGGCGGCCGAACACAAAAATCGAAAAGTTTTTAAAAGTAAAAATACTTAAAACCTTGCTTTTTCAAATGTATTTCTTTAATTGTGTAAAACAATACCCTACAACACAAAACAATAAAGAAAAACAACCAACATTTTTTCCTCCTTTTTTAGGTTAATGGTACTGTCAACATGATTTGCAATAACTCTAAACTATGGGTACAAGCACTATTTAAATAAGGCCGTTATTATCCCGAGCTTTTTACTCTGAAGTGAATTATTCTGTTATTATCTTAAATTTTATTATAATTCTATTTTGAGGTATATAATTATGATTCATTGTTTGACCTTTTATTACTGTAATACAAACTTCTTTGTAATGAAAAATTATTTTCTAATTTTTAGTTCAGTTGCATATAAAAGCGTGTTTTTTTAGTTTTTTTAAACTATTATTTATTATTGAGAACTTTGTGATTTTACATCTAGATATAAAAATTATAAAAATTATTTTTTTTATGAAACGCCCTGTATATTATCAAAGAATCTGCAGGACCATTAAAAGCCTTTTAAAACGAGATATTATGTTTCCATACCTAAATGCTATGATTCCGGAGATAAAAGCAAATTTCTTTTAAAAATCCAAATTTAGCATAATAGGTAATTATTTGACAGTTGGTGTGGAAACACGATATATCATTTAAAAAGGCTTTTGATGGTCCTTCAGATTCTTTAATAATATACAGGGTGTTCCATTTAAAAAACAAGATTTTTTACCATTTTTATATCTAGAGGTAAAATCACGAAGCGACCCTGTAAAATTCAAAATAAATTTCTCCATACAAAATCAATGTAAAGGACATTAAGATGCTACACCCAAAATTTCAAGTGTCTACGAATGCAGATAGACTAATAAAAGCTTTTTATTTGGAGACATGTTTTGAACAAAAATATAAAAAATAATTATTTACTCGAAAACCCGTTAGGGATAGGTATAGGATATTAATAGGAAAAAGTAGTGGCGGATTTAAAAATACCAAAATATACAGGGTGTTCTATTTAAAAAATCCAATTTCCCGTTTTTCGTAAACGTCTAAGGTAACAGCAACATTAAGAACTATAAATAAAAATGTAAGTGTTTTTTAATGTCCAGAATTAGAATTTAAGCATGAGAACAGAAACCAATTTTTTAGTGTTATAAAATCGTCATAATGACATTTTGTTTAAAATGTTTTTGGTTGGGTGCGAAAGCAGTTAAGCACTAATTCATTATCATCATTAATTTTTACACCCAATGCTTCTTTCCACAGTCTGCAAAGACGAAAATCACATGATAATAGGTCGGGACTATAAGATGGATGTGAAAGAACCTCACAAAGCGTTTTTTAAGAATACTTGTGATATTCCTTAGGCTCTGTAAAGTCCGTTTTACAGTCGGCAAGTTCTTTCTGCAATTTTGTTGCAGCAACTTTTCTTTCAACAATAAACTTGCTGCAAGTTTATTGCAGATTCGTTTTACAGTCGGCAATTCGTTTTTAATATTGCAGAAATATGGCAAAGGTACCAACGTGCAAAAATGTGAAAATAAAGTTAGAACCTAACCTAGCTATTGACTTGTATTTAGAATAGCTGTTAAAAATGAAAAAAATCGAACAAAAAGAGCCATCGCGGCTACAATTTGCCTCATTATTGCTGCCGCTACCCTCCTGGGGGATGAAAATTCAAGAAAAAAGCAAGAAGGTGGTGGTCACTCAACTAGTAACTTTGGGTGGGGTTGGTACCACTAAAATAACCAAATTTTCCCAGGCTTGCAGTTGCAACTGAAAGAAAAATCGGTCCAATTGGTAAAGTTGCAAGTCGCATTAAAGTTGCAGAATACGCTGCCAAAAATCAGCTGTTCGCGTACTGCGCATGCTTACCATAAGTTTCTTGCAAGTTGCAAAAAGAACTTGCCGACTGTAAAACGGACTTAAATAAAATTTTATTTATATTTGCGTTAGTTACGTCCAAGCGGATTTCCTTTTACACATAATTGATTTATTGACGTTAAAAATTCACGGTCAGTACCCTGACCTCCAAAAATACCAATAAACAATATAGTTGCATGTGAAGGTCTCTAATCACATGTATGAAAAAACTATTTTAAAAGTGGTCAACAAAAACCTGAAATTCAGGAGGTATAGTTAAAAAGTTTTTAGTAGTTCAGGGGAACGAAGAGCAAAAGACTGTGGAGTGTTTTTTTTTAAGTATATTATTAGTTGCATTTTCGTTTATCTTGAAAATATACCAATTCTAACTTAAATTTTTTTCCAAGAGCAAAAAATAGTTAGAGATTTTTTTCTATATCATAAATGTTAATTGTTATAAATTTGGCCGACAGGGTTTTCATTTAAGTTTTGCCACCCACTTCTACTTATTAGCAAGAAGATAGGCCCATCCCAAGGAGATAAACTTTCTATTAAGGAGCGCTCGATCCCATTTAAGCCTATGTTCGCTAAATTTTGTGACCTAATCTTTTCCCAAATATAGAAGGAACAGTTTAAAAATGTAAATTCGGTGCTCTTTAATAAGAAAAAAATCACAAAAAAGTTTAAAGCAAATAAATCGGCATGCTTGTCTTCGCGGCCGCCTTTGCTATATTTCTTTATGATATGCCGGTTGATGCAGATGGTCATCGCACTATGGGATAGAAATTAATTTTTTGGTCAAAATTTTGAAACTTACCAATCTAACTTAAAATGAGGTGCTTTTTACTGGAAAAATATTATAAATTATTACAAATGCTTTTGGAAACCTAAAACTTATTATATGTTATTATAAATTTACACACCCTTAACATTAATATTTTTTATTGTACAAAATAAACTAAAATGTCAGCTTGCTTGGTTAATTCGGTAGTATTCTAATCAGTAATCCGATGATTATTATCTCATATGATATACAGGGTACGACAATAGGTATGATTTTTTAAACTGAATACCCTGAATATTATATCACCACCAAAAAAATCTTTTAAAATGCTTTAAAAAATAATACATTTGATGTGTCTATCTCAATTAATTTCGGAAATATGACCATCCAAATCTGTAAAATAATTTTAAATTATTCTTAGAAGCGCAATAGAGATACATCTTCCCAACTTTTTTATTTTTTAACGTATAAAATAAATAAAAACACTGTTTTGTTGGGTAGATTCTGTAGAATCTATATCTTTCATCAGAATGCTTTTATCTTTTAGTATATACAGTTTAGGACAAAACATATTAAATTTTAAAATGGAAAACCTTGTAAATTATAAAAAATCTTGTATCTTTCCTTACACTCAAAAGTAGCAAAAAGTAGGAAGGCAATTGTGAGTACAAAAACTGATAAAGAAAAAGGTTAAAAATCTTTGACAAAAGTAGCGAGACTTCGCGAGACTGCATCGGAAACACAACAATAGCTCTTATTATTTAAACTCTTTTACTTTTTTAGTAAACAAGGCTAATAATAAACTGAGTAGATTAAATGTTGTATATTTATGTTTACCTAAAATACATTTTCAAGTTTCTTATTACCCCAATAGAAGTCGTCATATCCTTTTATAATTTTGCGTACATGTAGTTTCGAGTATTTACTTTGAAATACACAGCATGAGCCATTAAAATTTCAAACTTGCTTTTGGCCAAAATAATGGATTTCTATCCCATAGAGTATCGGCGCGTCGCTGTAAAGGATAGCGGTGCCTTTGTATAAAATAGTCCGATTGCAGGCGGCCTTTTTATGTTTTTTGTATTATTTTTAAAGGGTACCGAATTTGCGCTTTTAAAATGTTCTTACTATACTTTGTTTACAATCGTACTGGGAACTTTTTTCGCGGTTTTGGTATTATTTTTTGCTTTTAAGTCATTGGACTTTTATATATGTTTAGTTTTTATTATTTATAGTTAAATTAAGTAGTTATTAGTGGTGCAGTTACAGAGAATTTTAAACCTGTCAACAGGGGTCACTGACCCTTGGATGTTTTTTTAAAGGGAATTTACGTTTAAATCGTTATTAACGGTAAGATACTAACTTTTATGTTTTCTTTAAGTGATTTTATTTTATTTTTATGCAAGTATCGGTGTATTTTGTCAGATAAAAAATATTATGGCCAAAAGGTGACATCACAAACATAACCTATATTTTCGGACAAATATAAAAAATAAGCGCTCCTTATTGGAAAGTTTATCTCCTTGGAAAACCCTGTACATACGATATCAAAAAAAAACATTATTTTAACGATAAACTGTTAACAATTTTCGGATAAAAATTGTCGCCAAAATGTTTTGACCAATAAAATTTGGATTATTTTATTATTATAACAACTAATTACTTTAGCCAATCTAAAGTTTTTATCATGCTACACATAAAAATAAATCTTAACAATTAAAAGCAGTGATTTGTTTTGTTATTTTACAAATTCTCTGTGGGTATTTATGCGGTATGGCTTGGTATATAAATGAGATAAATAATTAAATACAAAAATCCCCGATGTAGGTATTCCCCAGCACTATTTTACCTAGTTATACTGTAGTATTAGAAATTCTTCTTATACTTGTAAAACGGTTAAAGTGTAAAAAAATGACATTTTTTGTAATTAAATAAATATAAAATTTAAAAAATGAGACACATATTTTTTGCTTTCCTTAAATTAAAAAAATGTGTAATAACCATCTTAAGGGTTTTTCCATAGAATCTTAATAATACCACAAATTATCAGAATATACAGATGCGAAAGTGCGGCAAACAACATTTAGGTACTTGTTTCTATGACCTTGAGAAAGAATAAATGGAACATCTGCACCAATGTATGGATCGTAATATTTTAAATTTGTAAATGTGTAAAAGGCGCCAAGGAGAGATAGACTTTTCTAGTAACTAATTATGCAGCTTTTTTATGTGTGGAAAACGAAACAAAAGAATAATACACTAATTTGGAATTTACAAACTAAAAATTTTACCCATTCTTTGAACGGTAAAATGTTGTTAGTAGATGTCACGTTTGGATCAACCCATAATAAAATGTCTATACCTGGTTGCACAAAACATTTTTAAAAACGATTAAACTAATGGGGGTTTAAAATGTTTAACAAAAAGCCATTTAAAAAAAACCTTGCCTAAAAACTGCCTATTAAATTAATTAATGGTATTCCGTTTTTTAGCTTAATTGTGTATTAAAAAGTTTTGTGTATCTGGGGACTGAAACAGAATAATTGAAAGCCGAGTAACACAAGTTTCCAAAGAAACCCGACGCAATCTTTTAAAGCAATGCAGATGTTGCCTTAGTAATACCCAAACCTAATTGATTTGTTTTTTTATTTGGAAGTATGTAATTTTTTTAATTACTGAAAAAACACCTCATTTTTTAAATTTGAAATATAGCCTTTTAAATGGCAGTGCGGCTATAAATAAAAAAATATTTTCCTCTGTTAAGGCACATACTGATTAATATCAATAACTTTAGTAACATATCTAAGTAATTTGTAAAAGCTTTGTATTTATGTTAAATAGTCTTAAAATAATAGTGGTCCTTTGGAAATCTAAAAGTGATCCGCTCCCGGTGATGGAGGAACAGAATAAATATACACAGTTATATCCCATATTAAACGGTAAAAAATTTAACAAGACATTATACTAACACTTTAATAATAAAAAATATAAAATTTCACAAACAACTAAACACAATTAACTAACTTATGCTCACTTTCTATACTAACAAAAGTATGGGACTAACTGACGCCTAGATGAGCATTAGGTCACGTACTAAATCGTGGGGTGTATATCCACCACGCAGTGGGAGGGACGATAGTGGTGAGAGATTTCAACGAAAACGCTTAGTTTCGCATCTGGGTATTCTGATAATTAGTGATAATACCGTTTTGTTGTAAAATTAATAGGGGAGCCAATTTTTAAAGGTATCAAAATTTACATGCGATCTCCTATGGCCAGGTATACTATTGTTTCAAATTTCATCAAAGTATACCAAACGGTTCAGATTTTAAAAGAGGGTGAGGGAGGGGGCGAATTTTAGCACCTCATCACTGTACCTTGGTACTTTTTAAAAACTTTTTTTTAATAATTTTATTTTCAATTTGTTTTTTCAGGTGTATGTTATGCAGAATTTGCTGCCAGAGTTCCTAAGGCAGGATCTGCCTATGTGTACAGTTATGTTAGTGTAGGAGAATTCGTCGCTTTTGTTATTGGTTGGAACCTTATTCTAGAATATATAATTGGTAAGTAATTTTTCTGCAGTCAAATTTAATTAGAAATAACGTCAGTATATGGAGGGAGGAGTACCACCTTTCATGGCGGACAAGCAAGCAGTTAACGTGGCGTCACAGTAGCAAGTGGGAAGATTTTGGTATTTCTTTCCTTTTTCATTTTGTACCGATCTGTCCTCTTTTATTTTATATCTCACTCTAATAATTTATGTAGCTATATTGTTAAAATCTTACCACTTGCTACTGCGGCGCCACCTTATGTAGCTCCTTTCTGATGGACACTTTAACATATTCAGGAGTGCGTTCATAAATAATATATAAAGTAATCCTTGTACTCTGTAATGGAATCAAAATGACATTTAAAATGTATTACATTGTAAAAGTAATTTTTGAACGCTACTCAGGAAATGAAATGTAAATGTCCCTTGTAACCTGGCATGTAACGGAAAATAATTAAAAATGTTTATTTATTTATTTATAAACTAATATAAATTACAATTTTAATATACTATAAATAAATTTAAAAACAAACTAATACTTATTAATGCAACACATTTAAAAAATAAACCTGTATGATTGTGTTTGTATAAAGATATTCTTATTTTGAATTTGAAAAAGTTTGTAGGTATTTTGTGGTTTGGAGAAAAAAATTAGTAGCTAAATAAAAAGAGCCTAAAAATGAACAAAGTTTTTCTGACAACCATAGCAGCATCAGCAAAATAATTGTTGTCTCTTTTTTAAACTTTTAAATCTAAAAATTATAAAAATTTCGTTTGTTTCCTATTCTTTTCAGAGACAAATATAAAATGCGCAAAATCGGTAAATTGTTACCACGCTCGTGAGCACGGTAAAGAATGTAATACCTACAGAGTTACATTTCCAGACTATTTTTGAACGCTGTAAGACAGAAAGCAGTGTAATAAATAATACATTTAGGAACGACCTCTGTAACAGAAATGTAAGAAATGTGTACTTTGTAATGACTTATGAACGTAACCCTGATGGTACTCCCCTCTACCCACCATACGTCAGCAGTAACAAATGAATAAAAAAGCTAGGTATTCTTACTGACTATTTGGACGAAAATATAATTTTTTTCATTGTGTTATTCGTCTTGTATACTAGTTGAATCACAGTATAATTATTATAGGTACAGGTATTTCCATTGTAAAAAGCGTACGTTTATTAAGTTTTAATAATAATAATAATAAAAAGCGCTTATTTCTCATAAATATATTTAATCTCCAGTATAGTATGATGCAGATTATTAAAATCAATTTTTGCAAATGTAAAATTAATCTAATCATTTAAAGATTCATGTACTTAACTAAGCTAGACTATTTAAACAAAAATGATTGACCTCAATTTGTCAAAATGATCTGGCAGATAATTTAAAATTATAATCCCTGCTCACCTACCTCTAGGATAATTGATGTCTAAAAAAAATAATTTTTACTAAAATAAAAATAGCCGTTGGCAGATATTTATAATGTTTGCCAAATTGAAGTAAGCCTAAATATGGACACGGAGCTTTAGCCCCAAGATCGTTTGACTAGGTAAGGTTGCCTCGTAAGCCTTGCGACATGGCGGACCATACGTCACATATGTATTTTGCTCATTATTTAATGAAGTTTTTAACAGTGTAGTTTGTGTTTTTTGTCAATATTAAAGAAATACTTTAAAATACTGTTAATTCCAGTTGTTACCGTAACTTCTTTAATTCCTATTAATAAATTATTTAACAATGATTATTCTAGCTGATTTTTTAATATTGTATATCGTATATTGTATTTCGCCCTTATACCATTATCCGTCTGGACATCCTTGTTTGCTATGTTGGCGCCAATAAGGAACCAGCAGTGCGGTACATATGTGACGTAATGAGGCAACCTTACCTAGTTAAACGATCTTGCTTTAGCCCAGCCTGTCAATTTTGACATGTTTCGGGTGTCTGACTGGAAGAACGCATTACTGTTTTTTCTCGGACAAATTTATCACAATGTTTTATTAAACATAATTATTTTTATAATTGTCTTTGGTTTTACATACAATTTATAAACATTTAGCCGGATAAAAAAATGTAGTGTAGCAGTAATAAAATGTATATCTGTCTCTTTTTGCTGGATTAGAGCCATTTTTTGTCGTTAATACGGTTAAAAACATTTTTAAAACATTACATTTTTATGCTAAACGGTGACGTCATGGACGTCGCGTATTTAATAGTGTTTAAATACATCCCGGACAATGGTTAAAAAACAATATACTTAACTCTGTCGCGCGGGCGAAAGCATCGTACTCATTAAAAACGTTTTTTGGTCATTTCTTGTAAACTTTTTACATGACAAGTGAAAAATGTTTATATTGGGTGTAAACTAACGTACATATTAACCCTAAAAATAAAGATCATAGCCATAACCTAAAAAATTTATTGGTCTGCGACGCAACGGTTTGAAAAGCTACATTTTCTTGATTCTCATATTTATATTTTCATTTTCGAATACGGTTTGTACTACTAAGACGAACGAATACGGCTAGCAAGAAAATTTGACTCAAAGCTAAATATATCTCTCTGAAAACATAACCAACAGCATTTACTTATGCCCAGGAAAAATGGTTTAAACATCTTCATACAAACCTTTGTAGACTATCATGAAGCTAAAAACGCACTTTTTTTTCAAATCATAATTCCAAAATCAAAATTTAAATAATAGAGAATTATTGCAAGTTGCTTTATTAAGCTCGGGAATTATTAATACCGGCCTTATTTAAATAGTGCTTGTACCCATAATTTAGAGTTATTGCAAATTATGTTGACAGTACCATTAACTTAAAAAAAGGCGAAAACATTTTTAGTAGTTTTTCTTTATTGGTTTCTGTTAGAGGTTTTTTATAACACAATTACAGAAATACATTTGAAAAAGCAAGGTTTTAAGTATTTTTACTTCTAAAAACTTATCGATTTTGTGATCGGCAGCCGTTCGGTTAGACGAACAGTTAAAATAAGTCCAAAATAAGGCACGACCTAAAACCTTCATAAATAAAGCCAGGCACTATACTTATTAAGGAAGTCTTTATTCCACCATGCATCTGCGCAAGCTCAGATGTCAAAATAAGGCCGGTATTATTAGTGCCTGGCCTTATTTCACTGTGAAATAATTCTCCAATATCCTTTAAAGTTAAACTTAAAAATGCAGTTGTTTACCTTTGTAAGTGGAAATATAAATAAAATGAAATTATAACCCTCCAGCAGTAGTATGGTCTTGAATAATAACTATAAAAATTGTTGTCTGTGGTTACCTCTTGGTAATTAACACAAATATTTAGCAAATAAAAACAATATTTACAGATGATTTTTTTAGCGAAGGTTATATTTAAATTATATAATTTCTCTTAACCCACAAGGTTTAAAGAAATAGCATGTGAACTATAAGAAAACAATTAAGGTTACATTAAAATTAAAACAGACATAAATACAATATACAGGGTGTCCCAAAAATATATGTACAGGGTGTCCGGATTTCGTTGCAAATGCAGGGTATCTTGTTTATTATTAGAGATAAAGACTTGCGGTCTTCGCAAACATTTGCTACTTTTTAATAAAACAAAAGATGATACCAAAAGATTTTTCATGGCTCTCTTCGTTTCTGACATATAGGGCGAAATTCTTTTTTTTTTTTGGATCCTCTTCGTATTTCAGTTGTCTTGTAACTTACAACAAAAGTAAAAACTGATGTTAGTAGATATTTTTACGTAGAATCCAGTAGTGTAGTTAGATTTTTTTAAATTTTATAATTTTCGAGATATGAACCAAACATATGATTTTTTTAATGGAACACCCTGTATATTTTTTATTAATTCAATAGTAGAAAACCGTGTAAAATACTGTAACCAAAATTGTTACTGAAGTTTAAGTTACATACATTACAATACATATAATCCGATAACAATAAGTGGGTTGTCATAACGAATATTATTATTAGGGCTGGCAAAAACCGGAAAAAAACAAAACCGGTTAACTGGTTTTTAAAAAACCGGTTTCGGTTAAAACCGGTTAACCGAATATTTAAAAACCGGTTTTAAAAACCGGTATTAAAAATCGGTATTAAAAATCGGTATTAAAAACCGGTTTTTAAAACCGAAAAACCGAAACCGGTTTTTAAAACCGAAAACGGTTTTCAAAACCGATACACCGAAATCGGTTTTTAAAACCGAAAACGGTCTTTAAAATAATACTATTAAATTTGCCCCTATATTTCAAACAATTCTTACTAGAAACATGTTCTTCTAAAATGCGCCGTTTTCTGGTTATTTGCCTGTCTAAGGTTAAATGAACCACCCTGTATAATCTGTCAACCAATATCCGATTTTTCAAAATGAACGGTTTTTCTTTTTTAGATATAAACCGCAATCAACCAAAAACCTATTAATTGATATACGAAGAACCGCTTTTCGATTTTGGTCTGATTATCCAAAAACCGGTATTCGAAAACCGATTATCCGAAAAACCGCTTTTTTAAAACCGGTTAACCGATATTCGAAACCGGGTTTTTTAAAACCGGTTAACCGATATTGGAAACCCGGTTTTTAAAACCGGTTAACTGCTATTCGGAAACCGGTTATCAAATACCGGTTAACCGGTATTCGAAACCGGTTTTCGAATACCGGTTTTCGGTTTTGGCCAAAACCGCGGTTAACCGACAAACCGGTTTCGGTTGCCAGCCCTAATTATTATTACTATTTGTCACCCTGTATCCTAAAGATCAGTACAATTTCTTTAAATTTTACTTCTTAAAGTATCCAAAATGAAGAGTTCTTCTTTTAAGGCCAGCATATTATTTTAAAACACCCTGTAAAAATAAAGACACATTTACATATTTTTTAGGTACGGCTAGTGTAGCTAGAGGGCTAAGCAACTACATAGATGCGCTAGTTGACAATAAAATAAGGACAGCCTTACAAGACTGGATGCCAATGAATATAAGCTACTTAAGTCCTTATCCTGACTTTTTATCATTTTTCTTAGTTTTAGTTTTGACAGGTAAGATTAAAATATGTGTTTTTCCGCAACTAAAAAAATGCTGGCTTTTTTATCGTTAACATGAAGGTAAAGTACTCCATTCTAGCAGGGCCGTATTAACTGTTTGAGGTGCCCTAGGCTAGAATTCCCAGAGCGCCTATTTTCCACCAAAAAATGTTTCAAGAGCAAAAAAATCTTCCATCCGCCGATTTTGAGTGCCAGACGCCTTACTTCACCACCCCGAAATTAACCACCAAAAAAGGTCATTCTCTCCTTTTCCCGCCTATTTTTTTCCAACGTACTTTATACACAGAGAAATTAGTCACCAAAATCCCCAACGGACCTAAACTTTTTTAAATCTCCCCAGTCTGATGCTTATTTTTTCATGGCGCCCTAGGCTGCAGCCTAGTCAGCCTAATTGATAATACGGCACTGCATTCTACATAAAGTGTTAAAAAAGTAACTTTTTTAACACTTTGAAGCTTTTTTCACACTTTGAATTTGTGTTTTGTTTTAATGCCTACTACAATAGACTTAAATATCAATTTATACAATGTAACAGTAAGCGCGACATCAACTGAACCAAACGGTCAAGTTACCTTTGATTTCGTCTTTATTTCTTTTAGTTCATGTGTCACTGGTTTTAAAATTTGACAGTTTGTGAATAAATTTAATAGAAATTATTGAAAATTATTGTAATAATGAATTTGGATAACTAAGAAATTGAAAAGGAATTTCTATTGTTTTAGTATTATTTCTACAAAAATAAGTACATACAATTTTCTAAAATTAAATAAGAAATTCATAGTTATAAAGAGGATAATAATAATAATCTTACGCCCTTACTCCGTCAATTGTTGACCGATTTAAAACATTTTTTTTTTTTTTTTTTGAAAGAGTGCACTTCCGTGGTGGTACCAAACAACAAGTCAGGATATTAAAAAAGAAAGGTACTAGACCTATTGTTTTCTCTCTGCTGTACGTTGTTCGTGCGGCAAAGCTGTTTCTAAACTGGTATATGCTCAGGTATCAGGCGTGCACTCAGATTCGACAACCTTGGGGTAAAATTTACCCTTTTACCAAACTGAAAAAGGTACTGGTAGTGTTTTTAGTGTATGTTTATCGATTTAATAGTAATAACACAAATTATTGTTTACATCATAACTTTTATTTTGACAGATATCGCAAAGCTGGGGCGCCATTTTTTGACAATAAAAATTTAAAAATAAGGTACTCCTTATTAAAGTCGATAAACTTCACCGTTTAGGCACCAATAGACATAAAGTTTTCATCAATTTCAATTAAATTGCCTACATACATACAGGGTGTCCAGTAACTGAACCGACAAACTTAACCAAACGATTTTACAACAAAAAATAAGAAAAACTTCATATAAACATATGTCCTAACGTCTTAGTTTTGGTTAGTGTTAAAATTAAAAAAAAGTTTGTTTTTTAAATATTTAACACACCGTAGTTCAAAAACTAAGACGTTTAGGACATACGTTTATATGAAGTTTTTCTTATTTTCTGTTGTAGAATCGCCCCGTAAAGTTTGTCGGTTGAGTTACTGGCCACCCTGTATGTATGTAGGTAATTTGATTGAAATTGATGAAAACTTTGATGTCGATTGGTGCCTAAACGGTGAGGTTTATCGACTTTAATAAAGAGTACCTTATTTTTTAAATTTTTGATTGTCTATAAAATGGCGCCCCAGCTTATGATATCTGTGAAAATAAAGAGTTATGATGTAAATAAATTTTAAGTTTTAGGTAAAGTGCCCTCTGGCGGTATTTAAAAAAAGCACTTTTGTCTTAAAATTTGCAAAGTCGATTTGTGTGTCAAATATCAACTGGATATGTTCTAAACGTCTTAGTTTTGGAAGTACGGGTGTTAAAAATTTAAAAAAGTTTTTTTAAATATTTAACACACCGTAGTTCAAGAACTAAGACGTTTGAGACATATGTTTATATAAAGTTTTTTTTTATTTTCTGTTGTAGAAACGCCCCGTAAAGTTTGTCGGTTGAGTTACTTGACACCCGGTATTTAAAAAAGTACTTTTGTCTTAAAATTTTAGAATCTGCAAAGCTCGATTTGTGTGCCAAATATCAACTGGATTGGTTAAAAAATAAATGCAAAATGACGAAAAAACCAAAATAAAAATTGAACTTTGACGGCTTGTTACTCGAAAACGAATGACATTTTGAAAAAATGTATATAAAGCTCTACCATTATTTTGAAAAGTAGGATCATGCCCCTTAAGTTTCGTGATCGATTTTTGAATCACCCTGTATAGGGTATAAGTGACGTATTAACAAAATGTGGTCTATAATAGTATTATGGCAACCAAGAATGCGAAACCCGCATATTAATATTTGCCTTGAAGTAAAATAGTTGTTACATGTAAAAAAAAACAAGTTAATAGGTACCTATATTATCTTGTGATTAGGATTTTTAACAATACCAATGACGTTGTTGTATAAGAATTTGTGCTAAATTTACGAAATTGTCTTATATCAATCATGCAAGAGATGAATAATTCAATAAGCCATAAATTTTAAAATTAAAGAAAATCATATCATGTCCTATTATTCACCACTAAATAATATTTTCGTAGATACTTTTTTTATGGCAATCCTCAACATGTGTGTGATGTTTTTGGGTCGCTGATTACAAATCTGAAAAAAATTAGTCGGCAACGTTTTGTTTTTGAAATATTCATCATCAGACTTGATAACCAAAACTAACCTGAATTCACTATTTCCCCCTTCTTGTACCAATAATTCTTGATTTAAACCTGAATTTGCACTTAAAATTTTATATTCACCTCCTTAAAACCCATTTTTCCATTTCTTTTACCCTTTTTTCCATAAAATTGTAAAGCTTCACTTTTAATCGCAGTAGCCTTGGCGGCTCCAAGGCTACTACGATTAAAATGATTAAAAGTGAAGGTTTGCAATTTTATGGAAAAAGGTAAAATAAATTAAAAAATGGGGTTTTTAGGGGTGGAAATCAAATATTACGTACCAATTTAGCTTTCAATCAAGAATTGTTTGCAAAAAGAAGGGCGGAAATAGTAAATTCAGGTTAGTTTTGGTTATTAAGTCTGATGATGAATATCTCAAAAACGAAACGTTGCCGACTAAAATTCTTTCAGATTCTAATCGACCCAACATCACCCGTGTGCCAAAAATTATCAAAATCGGCGTGGTGTCCGATAAGTAATCTCTCCTGAAAATTTTACTAAAAGTGACATATCGGGTTTAGCCATCTTACCACAGAAATACAGTGCATGTCTAAAGTCATGACCCTCCACCTAACTTATAAAATTGTTCGGTATTTTTTCATGAAAATTTGAGGACTTTAGTAAGACAACATAAATCAAATTTTAGGCAAACAATGACAGATATAAATGTCAAAACCGAGAGTTGGGCGCCATTTTGAAAAAAAAAAGGAAAGTGAGGCTTGAGGCACATCATTTTAAAGGTCCTGATAGGACAAATCTAAGCATTAGCGAATTCTTTTGCACATTTTGGCAAAAAAATGGAAACTAAAATAAGAAGATGGCCCAGTGAAATATTTAATAGCATATAACATTTGTAGGCAAATTTTTTCACCATCAAAATTTATTAGAGCGAGCTTAATTTAGAAATATGTATTTAATGGTAAAAATTAAATTCAAAGCCTTTCGCAAATTTATTGGAATTATTTACAAACTTGTGTCTAAAATTAGAAGGTGGCCCAGTGGAATATTCCATATCATATAACATTTGTGCGCATTTTGTGACGACAAAATATATTTTTTTGGTTATTAATTTTTATTTTTTGTTTTAGCTCTACTGGCTTTTGGAGTAAAAGAATCATCAGTATTAAATAATATATTTACCGTACTCAACTTAGTGACTGTTGGAATAGTTCTAGTATCAGGCTCAATGAAAGGTATATTTAATTAGTTTTTTCTTTTTATTATTAGTGAATGAGTATAAAATTGGGGAGACATATTTAGGTAGTAGTTATTTAAAAATAACGACCGTGGTAGCACTACCGGCGTTGTCTAAAAGGTGCTGTGAAATGCATGAACTGCATGTTTCAATGCTTGGACAACGTTGACGGAACAAGGGGAACGATGGGTTAAACATCTAATAACTCGACACCCACGGTACCCTGGTATTTAGGCAGACCTTCGTGGGATGTCAAAAAAGATTTAAAAAAATAGATAGTAGTTAATATTATTTTGTATATTGTAAATAGTAATCACGACAAATACACATTAAAAACCGGAAAAAGGGTATTTAATGATGATTTAATTTAATGATATAATGACTCGATCATAAACTGCTGCTAATAACAACAATTTGTTTAAGTAACTTTTAAAACTTAAAGTATTGTATTAAATAAAATATATAAATATTTTACAAAGAATTATATTTTTAAAAATATAAATAACCATTAAAAAATAAAAGGTCTGTTCGTAGAGAAATCACAAACTACCCATATAACATTTTTTGCCGGCGTTGTACATTTAATTTACTGGCATTGCCAACACTCTTTAATGGCAAGGCATTGGCAAAAAGGTATCAAAAAGACGCGAAAGTGGGCAATTGGCAAAAAAATGCGTTTAAGATGATGGCATCCATCATTAATAAGTTATTGGCAAAAACTTTTTTTTTAATTTATAGGTCGTTTCAATTTTAAGTTTAGGTGATGACGTCATCGATGGTTAGTTACCCCTATCTAGCACGTGGTGACTTAGGGCATAAAAATTCTAATTTTGCGTTAGGGGTTGAGATGGTCACTAAAATTGTGTTTTCGGACCTTAAATTTCTCCTATATGAAAATACATAGTAAAAACTACCCTTCTGATGCTCATACGCACATAGCTCTTCTACTGACATCAAAAGACACGAAAGTGGACAAATGCAGATACTCCCAAGCAGCAAGCTGACGTCTTATTGACGAAAATTGTCGCATATACTTTTTTTATAAGGTAAAATGATGCGATATTTTATTTGAAAATTAAAATAGGAAAAAACTCCTTACTGCATGCAATTTCCTTGCAATGCAAAGTACCATCTCTCGGAACACTGTCCAACTTGGAGATGCAGATTTTTACACTAGTAAAGTACTACTGCAGACCGCCCTCGAATTATTTTTGTCTAATGGGTACGGTTTAGACGATAAAAAGCGAAGATATTGCAGAAACGTAGTAGTTTATTGTCCATTACGCCATCTATCGGTATGTCAAAAAAACTATTAAATATATATAATATTTTTTATTAATACGTCTTTAAAACTTTTAATAAAGTTTTAAACAAAAATGTTTACAGCTCCTAACAGTCTACTTGAATATCTTGCCTTCTCGACTAGCCATCACCAATTAATCACACAACACACACTTATTAGGTAATGAATACATTTAATTATGCCTATTAAAAAAAAACTCTTTTCTTTAAAAAGAAACTATAAAACTAGAAAACCACGTAGAAAACAAATGCACAAAGCGGTCATCTTCGGTCAGAAATTAACGTAGCTAATTTTACCATCATTTTATTTTTATTCGCTCCAAAATACATAATAAACATTTTATTTGAACTAATTTTTAATTGCATGATTTTTAACAATAAAATGTTATGAAAAGGCCATTTTCTTTAAATTATGTAAAAAAACATAAAATAATGTTGTTTAACCGCCATTATAAATAAAACAGATCAAAAAATTTGCTTTAATGTTAGTTAAATACCAATGGTAATAATATGGTTTAAAAAGTATGAATATGCGTTGAAAGTTTGCCTTCAAAAATCCAATATTTATTTGCCTGCAACAAAAACGCGTGCTTTATTTAATCAGGATTGGTATGCCGCCATTTTTGTATGCTTGCCGGCAATTCGCCTGCATGTAAAATTTATTGGCAATTAAGTGTTTATTTAGGGTTGACTTTTTAATGCGTATCAGATGTTGGCATAATATTGCCACCAATTGCCAATGCTTTACCATCAATGCCAATATGAAAATGTACATTGCCGGCAAATAGTGTTTGCTGGGTAGTCAGCGACAATCAGATTTTGCGAATACGTCTGGTGACCAGTTGGCAACCAGTCACCTGACTAAATAATAATACCCGATTGGCGCTAACTAGTTTTGTAATTTCTCTACGAACAGAGCTAAAATACATTGACGAGAACTGATGCCTTATTGGGCGCACCTAAAAAATGTGAGAAGCTTTTTTAACGTGTCAACAAAGATAAAATGTTAAATTTTGTGCCCGCCACGGAAAAAAATATTTTATTCAAAGTAGTAATCCATAATAAGCTTATTAATATTATTTTTTACAGCGGATGTTAACAACTGGAAAATAGAAGAAAAAGACGTACCTGAAGGTTACGGTGTAGGTGGTTTCATGCCATATGGTATAGCCGGAATAATGGCTGGAGCAGCCAAATGTTTCTACGGATTCGTAGGCTTCGATTCCGTAGCAACTACTGGAGAAGAAGCGAAGAATCCACAAAAAGATATTCCACTAGCTATTGTCATAAGTTTGTTTATTATTTTTGGAGCTTATTTTGGAATTTCAACGGTTTTGACGATGATGTGGCCTTATTATGATCAAGTGAGTACTATTTGTTGTAATAGTAAACCAATTTATTGCCAGATAAGTCTAAAAGTGCTTCTTCTTAATGAACACTAGGTACTTAGAGTGGCAGAAGTCAATTTAAACATTTTTAGGTAATTTAACTTTTTATTTCTTATTGTACAAAAAAAAAAAAAAATGAAATGCCAGTTTGTTGCATTAATTTTTTGATTTTCGAATCACTAATCAAATTTTTTTTATCACTTCAGGAATACAAGAAACGACATAAAGTATTTTTTTTCTAAATAAAGGACCCTGTAAATTTTATCATCTTTATTAGTTTCGGAAATATGGCCTTCCAAATTATCAACAAATTGAAATTTTGCAAAATTATCCATCACTGTAGACAGTAGAAATTTATTAATTCTACAATTTTTTATGCACAAATGCTTCTAATTATCAGAAAGAAGCAGATATTTTTGCGAAATTTTAAGTTAGATTTTTGCTAAGGGAAAGGGGAAAACCAAAAAAAAAAAAATTTTTTCTCTTAAGGCCAAAATCATATACTGTATATTTGGGTAATAGTTCGATATAGCGGTTTTCGCTATTATAAGAGATTTTTGAAAAATTCTTTTTCAGGGCGTTTCTATAGGTCGATTATGACACAAATCTGTGTGCGCGTTTTCCAAAATCCATTTTTATAATTTATTATTAATAAAAACATATTTACGGGACGGTGGAGTGAACAGAGGTGCTGGGTGGGGACGAAACAGTATAAATCCTACATTAAACGCCCAAAAACAGTATTTCACAGTACACACCGCACCGTCTGTTTACAAAAATGTCCAAAAAATTGTTTAAAAAAATTAAAAATAAATAATAGTACAACAATCCCGCCATGGCTGTCACTGCATAAAAAAGAAGAGTTTGCAATAGAACTGTAAATGTCTTGCGATGTTGCCAAATAAAGTGAGAAAGTGTCAATAGCTTAAAAAAAGGAAGATACAGGACAAAATTCATATGAAAAATGTATTATTCCTTCTTCCTATTATAATTTGTAGAGAAAAAAAAATCCTAAACATAAAGGAGGCATTTCTACAAAAAATACCATTGTTTTTCATGGAAATAATGGATAATCCCCAAAATAGCCTTGGTGTTAATTCTTCATAAGAAGTTTGGCATCGCTGCTTCCATCAAGACTGTCATTTTCATAATGACGAACTTCATGTTATCAGCTGACCAAAATGAATGCGCCTATTTTCCTTCTTTAATTAATGCGGACGAGATGTATCATATGTGTGGGATAGTTTTTCGAAAAATTTAATACTTTTCAAAATTAATTTACATTTTTCATGGGCCCCGAGTGCAGTGTATTAATGTTCTCTCGTGTTTGATGTTGGATTTATACTGTTTTGTCCCCACCCACCACCCCTGTTCACTCCACCGTCCCGTAAATGTGTTTTTTAAATAATAAATTATAAAAATGGATTTTGGAAAACGCGCACACAGATTTGTGTCATAATTGACCTATAGAAACGCCCTGAAAAAGAATTTTTCAAAATCTCTTATAATAGCGAAAACCGCTATATCGAACTATTACCTATATTTGGAGTGAATCCAATGTCCCAGTTTTTGGATAAAATTATTTAAAAATCTAGGTACGCCCTTGATTTATACTAAGCAATTTTGACCTACCCTGTATATCATTAAAGTTAATCAAACTAACTGCTTATGATCTGGGTTAGAACTACGCTTAAACTTTTCTGATTTAATACAAATAAAAAGTTGTTAAGCCGGCTGTCCATGAAATCGGTTTTCCGCTCGCGGATGATATTTCAGCGTTGTGATTGGTTAGTGCAAATTTAAAATGCTTTTCCCGCCAATCACAACGCTGAATTATTATCCGCGAGCGGAAAACCGCTCTCATGGACAGTAGGCTTTACATATTGCATTTATTTATAGAACGTTGATGCTCCCTTCCCGTACGTCTATGAAAAAGTAGGCTGGAACACCATTAAATGGATTGTAACCAGTGGCGCCGTTTTCGCCCTGTGTACCAGCATGTTGGGCGCCATGTTTCCCCTACCCCGTGTCATCTACGCCATGGCTAATGATGGCATCATATTTAAACCGTTGGGAAAAGTTCATCCTTGGACTCAAACGCCTTTGATTGCTACTTTTTTGTCTGGAATATTTTCTGGTAAGAATACTTAATTCTAAAATATAACCTTAGTATTATTATACAGTGAATCCGGTAAGTACCCAGCAAACACTATTTGCTGGCAATATACATTTTTCATATTGGCATTGATGGTAAAGCATTGGCAATCGGTGGCAATATTATGCCAACATCTAATACGCATTAAAATGTTAACCCTAAATAAACACTCAATTGCCAATAAATTTTACATGCAGGCGAATTGCCGGCAAGCATACAAAAATGGCCGCATACCAATCCTGATTAAACAAAGCATGCCTTTTGTTGCAGGCAAATAAATATTGGATTTTTGAACGCATATTTATACTTTTCAAACCATATTATTAACATTGGTATTTAACTAACATTCGAGCAATTTTTTTGATCTGTTTTATTTATAATGGCGGCTAAACAACATTAATTTATGTTTTTTACATAATTTAAAGGAAATGGCCCTTTCCTAACATTTTATTGATACAAATCATGCAAATAAAAATAAAGTCAAACAAATGTTTATCATGTATTTTTGAGAGAATAAAAATAAAATGGTAAAATTAGCTAGGTTAATTTCGACGATTTCGACCGAAGGTGATAAATTCAAATTTCCCGCTTAGCCAAAATACAAGATTTGACAATTTGACAGATGGGGCAACCTTGCTTTTGTTTGGCCGCTTTGTGCAATTGGTTTCTACGTGGTTTTAAAGCTTTTTAGTTTCTTTTTTAAAGAAAAGAGTTTTTAGTAGACATAATTAAGTGTATTCATTACCTAATTAGTGTGTGTTGTGTAATTAATTGGTGATGGCTAGTCGAGAAGGCGTGTTATTCAAGTAGACTGTTAGAAGCTGTAAACATTTCGTTAAAAACCTTTTAAATTTGTAGTTACCTAAAGAAATTATATGATATCCGGGAGTTGCCTTATTAAAAGTTTTAAAGACGTGTTAATTAAAAAAAATTATATATATTTAATAGTTTTTTTTGACATTTAACTCCTTTAAAATATTTCTCCCTATATTTTGGATCTGAAAATTGAGTGTAAGTGTCCCTTAAATATTATTTATAGGCAATGTCTAAAAAGACAAGTCGAACGTGTGCTAAACACTAACAGGTAGACATTAAGCAAATAATGCCGGCATGTAAACAAGGTGACGCATCGGTTCCGCTTTGTTGTTGCTTTACTGGCCCATTAACCTTTTAATTAGGTTGAACGTGTTTATTATAATTTAAAAAAATAAGATAAATTAAAAATTTTAATGACTTTCAGTGCTTGCATTTTATTGTCATTCTCCCTAGATCACTAAAGTTAACAATATGTGCACTATTTAATTGTTTTTATAAACGTATTAGGTCATTTATATATATATACATATTTTAATTTAAATAAAATTCATACATAATCTCAAAACTATCAGAACTATTATTGTACGGTACAGTAGTTTAACAATTTTTAAGTAATGTAGGCAAACGTCAATTTTAGGCGTTCAACCAATTATAACCGCGGTAATAATTGGTGACAACTTTGACGTATAATACATTGTTTAAACGTCAACATAACCGATTGGTAAATACCGTTTTAGAATTGGTTCTTCGCCTAAAATTGATAAAAGAGTAGGTACTTTATCTTTGACGTAGGTATGATATTTTTTATTTTTAGGAGCTATGGCAATGATATTTGACTTAGATCAGCTGATTGATATGATGTCAATAGGAACGCTTTTGGCATACACAATTGTTGCCGTATGTGTACTAATTCTAAGGTAAATAAATATGTTTATAATATTTTTTGTAAAAATTTTTTGTGTTGATAATTACAATGGGTACTTTAGTGTCTAATTAAACATTTATTCTAGGTATCAAGTTGAAGAAGATAAAACTATTAAGTCTCTGGAAAATGAAGTTAATCAGTATTATCAACCAACAGCATTCAATGTTTTCAAAGAAATATTTAATCTAAACAACAATAAGGAAGCTAATTCAAGGACTTCCAGAATTACCAATTGGAGTATTGTTATTTATAGTAAGTTAAAATAAACGTTATCTAAAAATACAGATGTTCTATCTTCAATCAATAGTTTCGGAAATATGGCCATCATGGCCAACTAAGTCTAGAAAATAGTAGATCAAATTTCTGTTATGTCCTACAGCACTATACTTTGAGCTCCTTAAATTAAGAAAAACACCTGAACAAAAAATGTATTTTATTAGTTTTAAAAGTAAGTAACCCTCCTTACTACAATAAAAAGTGTATTTTATAGCTTTAAAAACTCAGTAACCATAGTTACTTACTAGGTATTTTTTCAATATAAAATGACAAACAAAAAACATTTGAAATTTATTTTCAGTTTTAAAGGGCCGACAATACTAAAGATAGATTTTTTTTTAATCTTTGGACAAACCACAAAGGCTAAAAGCCTAAATACTAACGTACCGTGGGTGTCTTAAGCTCTTAAGCGAGGTAATAGGGAGTTTGTTGACACGGGACTTAAATACTTTTAAGATTTGGGGGGAAGGAAAGACTTTCGCGGGCAGCTGGTTCCACATTCTAGAAACTCTAGGAATAAAAGAAAGAACAAAGTGGGAAGTTCAGGGTTTGTCCAGTTGGACGATAGAGATGCATACGCGCGGCACCACGAGTTTCTCTGTTGGGAACTATGAGAGGAGGAACTATACGGGACAATTCTTCAGAACAGAAGCCATGGAAGTACCTATAAAAAAGCGATAGATCCGTCACAGCCCGACGATGGGCAAGAAAGGGAAGCCTTTCAGTAAGTGAGGGATCATTAGGGAGACGAATAGTTCTTTTTTGGATGGAATCAAGAATGCTTAGGGTTGTGGAGGACGCCATGCCCCAGATATGAGAACAATATTCCAAGGAAGGTCGAATTTAGGAAACATATAAAGTGTATAAATTAGAAAGGGTAAATTACTCTTTGGCTCAAAAGAGAAATCCAAGCTTTATTAAAGCTGCCGTAGCTATAGATGCAATGTGTTTATGCCAGTTGAGGTTACTTTCAAATGTGACGCCCACAAGATTAAATGTGTCTTTGCTCTGTAAAACTTGGCCGCTCATTAGTAGAGGATGAGTATTTGATGACTCTTTTTGCGACAAGGAACATGATTGTGTTTTGGGTGCATTAAAATGGACGAGATTTTTGGCGCCCCAATCCAATATTAAATTAAGATCCTGTGAAAGAGGTATCTGCAATGCTCTGCGTTTGTTGTCCAATATAAGATATATTAAATGTGGTATTTTTATAAAACCTGTTGAAAAATCTTCTCAATGGTAATACATTATACAGAGGTGTTTATTAAATAATGCTATTTTACTATCAAACGTTACGGCGATGTCCATATTTTGGAAACTATTACAACTAAATATATGAAATTCAATCTTTTACTAAATCATTTTAAAACATTTATAGGAAGTTTTATTAAAGAAAAACGCCATTTTACTGTCAAACTCGAAAACAAAATCGCTAAATGTTTTACCCATCTATTATTGATCTGTAATACCTTAGAAACGGAATATGTTATGGTAGCAATAATACCTGCTATCACACCTAGGGCATTATAAGCGGGCATTATAATAATGCCCGCTTATAATGCCCTAATGCGCTAATATGGAAATTTTATTGCTTATCCAATTTTATTTCTCTCACAATAAAGAACAAGTTTATACAAAAATAAATTTTAATATTTGTTCTCCTTCCAAAACTTTAGACTTCTTCGGGACGTATCCTTTCGACTTAACTTTTAAAAAAGATATGAGACGATGGTATTGCGAAATGTCTATATTTTCATAGACCATCAACGTAGACCTTAGTGTGGAATACTTGGTCCAGAGAGAGTTCGGACTGTATTTTTCCGACTAAAAATAATAAAGTTTGTTAAACATATGCATTAAAATAAAATCAATAACTTACCAGTTCCTGAAAATATGTCATTAAAACGGTTTCGGTTATTTGAAGAATTGCGTTCGCATCTTTCCAAATACCAAATATGCCATACTCCCGATCATACTGTTGCCTTGATTTAACTGGCAAAAGATTTTCGGTCGCTTTTATGGCCTTTTCTGTTATATTTTGTGTAATTTCTTCCATTTTGAGCAAATCGTTAAATAAAAAATGCCAACTGACTAACTGATAGAAACATAAAAGTCAAACTTAACACCAGTCATTATCTACTTACGTATACAGGTACAGGTGCAACTTATTTTTTATATTGCGAATAAATAATGTAATTAGTCATTGAAAAACTCTTTTTGGGTAAAACATAAAGCATTGTATGCACCACGGGCTTTACTGGACTATAATGCCCATCAGGTCGAAATCTAGCCCTCGGGCCAGAGGCTCGGTTATTTCGACCTTCAGGGCATTATAGACCTTCAGGGCATTATAGTCCTAGTAACGCCCTTGATACATAAATAGCTATTTTGTATTCTCTATTTTTGGTGTGCTAATAAAAACGATTATAATTAATAGGCAATTTTAATAACCCATTAATCAGTCTGATAAAGTTAGTGAGAGCTTGGTGAATACCCGTTATTAATGTTTTTGTTTTTTTTTTCAGGTGTTTTTACTGCTCTATTTTCTGCCATTATTATTAATGTTCCTCATGCGATTTTCAAAGAGCCTTTCTACTGTGTAGGATTTGTAGTTAGTATTCTTGCCATGGTAATTTTAATGGTTGTCATGGCCAGACAACCTGTAGTGGATGCAAAATTATCATTTAAGGTAAAAATGGTTTATTTTGACTAGGCTAATAGTCGAGTCAGTTAAGACTTTTCGATGAAACTTCTCCATAACAGTTACGATTTTAAATATTTTTTTACTTTTTTAAAATTAGAAACCTCCAAGAGTATATGATAGGTTTTCACGACTTCCGGTTTTACCGGAAATGACTGGAACTTTTAATTTTTAAATGGGACAACCTGTATAATTTTTGTTTTTTGGATCCTTTAGATCATTTTTAGTGAAAATACAACATTTTTAAGTAAATTTTTCATTTTTTATCTAGAGTGCCATGATCATTCTAAAATCACTCCTTATTTTACTTACCTGCAGGAAAATACAAAATCGATTTTATCTTTTTTAAAATTTTTATCAGAGGGTTCTAAACTTCACTTTTTTAGTTTTTTACCCTAGCTGAAACACTACGACACTTTACTTCATTTTCTTTTAAAAAACAACATTTATTATGTAGGAAAATAATCTTTTTGATACTAAATGGCCTACGTCGCAATTTATCGTAGTTGCCATAAAAACAGTAACTAATATATTATGTTGTTAAAACAATTGGTTGTGTTCCGTTAAAAGTTTAAAAAATAAAAATATTAGTGTGTGTTTATGTATTTCCTACGATGGTAAAATAATTTTAGGTTAAGTTTGGTATTACCAATAAAAAATTATCCTTGTACCAAATTTAACTTAGACATCGTAGGAGATACAAAAACATAAAATTGTGTTTTTATTATTTAATTTTTAAGGAAACACAAGCAATTGTTTTTACAACTTATTCTATTAGTTTCTGTTTTCATGGCAACTACGATAAATTTCGAAGTACGCCATTCAGTATCAAGAAGATCATTTACCTACATAATAAATGTGAAAAAAAGTGAAGTTTGGAATCCTCTAGCAAAAAAGTTTAAAAAGATAAACTCTATTTCGTATTTTTCTAAAAGTAAGTAAAGCATGAGGAGTGATTTCAGAATGATCATGGCACCTTAGATATAAAATAAACATTTAATTTAAATATAAAATTTGACCAAAATTTGTTTTAAATAAATTGTATTTGGACTAAAAATGATCTGCATAATCTAAAAAACAAAAAATATACAGAGTGTCTCATTTCAAAATCAAAAGTTCCAGTAATTTCTGATAAAACCGGAAGTCATAAAAGTCAATTAAAAAAAAATGAAAAACGTGCCGGAACTGGCAAATTTTTTTCATAAAAAATTCTATTTATCTGCTGTTACCTTTTAAGGAATTTGTGATATGATATTACTTGGTAGTATAAATTTTGTTTTTTAATAAAAAAGAATAAAGATTTTTTTCAACTGCTGCACGATCGCCATAATGGTTTACTACCCTTTATTTTTCACAAGGAATCACTTTCTAAAATTTTTGCATTATTTTAGAAACACGTAATTGTTTAAACAATTAAATTATCTTCCCCCTCAGAGATGTTTCTAGTTTTAACAAATATAGAAAATTTAAATAAAATATTGAAATCGAAGCTGTTATTGCGGAATTTCTACGATTGCATGTTTTACAGCTTTATTGACTCGACTATAACGTTTTTATTTAAAAAAGTGCAAAAATATTTGAAATAAATGTTTCAACGGGTACAAAATTCATTTTTAAATGTAATTTTTGTAGTTTTTAGGATTTTGTTGGTTTTGTCTTATTAAATTTTCAATTTAAATTTTTATTTTAGGTACCTTTAGTGCCGTTTATCCCATGCATTAGTGTATTCTTCAATTTGTACCTCATGTTAGAATTAGATGTTCATACTTGGATCAGATTTATTGTTTGGCTTATAGTAGGTAAGTCTGCACATACTTTATGTGCGCCTCTGAAAATATGACCGTTGTAATTTAGAAGTGAAAAAACATTCTTTAAAAACATAGATTTTTGGTTGATATTGATAGTCTAAGATCCGGCTATATAAATGACCCCTCATACTTTTTTCTGATGAAATAAAGAATAAAAGTTATTAATAAATAAATTCCCGGGTGGTTGGCAAACCATATCTTGCAGCGAGACTTCGTGCTCTATAGAATTCTTCACCTCGCTTTCTATCGTAGATTTCTACTCGAGAAGTCGATAATTGCTCTTTTTGATACTCTGTGTCACAGTGGACTATTCTATTTCTATTTCTTTTTTTTCTTGGTTTTGGTCCCTTCAGGTCCAATCCACCACTCTCCCCCTTCCAGACTATGCTTTCCAGGGCTTCGTCGGCGGAAAATCTGGATAATCGAGCTCGTAGCTCCCAGAAATTCCAAAAGAAAACAAATAATTCAACAATCGATGCAATGCATAAATTGTCGGCTGTCAAACCAAGATCTGCTACTGGTGTTACGTATAACCTTCACTTTCACTACTGACAGTTCCCATGGCACGCCCATCTATTTCCCGCCATTTGAGAAATACCTCGTGTTCACCACCAAACAGGATACCATCAGCTTATAGGAATCTTCGCTCACAGCGCTTAGATCCAGAAGAAAGATGCCGTCAATTTAGCGTGAATCTTTCCTTGATCCCCGAAGGTAAAAAACGTTTGTACGACACCTCTAGCCGCCACTCCGGGAAGAACTTTGTAGTCCTCTACGCACGTCCGCACTGTCCGGAGGTCAAACAAAGAGTCTTTTCGTCACAGTGGACTAAACATCGGAAATGTTCGTAAAATGTCTATATGTGTACTAATACTTGTCTGTTTAACTGTGCAAGATGAAAAGGACACACGCATATAGCTATTGCGAATTAGATTTACGGAATATCATTATTAAGCAATTGAGTTTTTAATTATTATTTTTAACACGGAACAAAAAAGGGTTAGGTTTTTAATCGATTTTTATTTAATTTTATTCTCTTCTACTCTTGGAGTCAATTTTGCACCATGGCATTAGCAGTTATTATGTCTATCGGATACTCCCTCCTTTTATGAAATTAAATTTTTCTGAAGATTAACTTAACCTTTTTCTTTTTTTAAATAAATAGCCATCAATGTTCCCTACTGTGAATAATTTAAATTAGTCCCGCTGGGGATGATACAGTGTAATTAAAATTTAAAAAAAAATGACATATGGTCTTTCAACTAAACTCTGTACTTGGCTCTCTAGTTATCTATCTGGTCGACGTATATCAGTTATTGTGGACGGCCATTCTTCAAGCTTTCACCAAGTAAATGCTGGAGTCCCTCAGGGCTCAATTCTGGCACCAACATTATTTCTTCTTCACATCAACGACCTTCTCTCGTCCACAACTAATTCCATTCATAGTTTCGCCGACGATAGTACCCTTCACTCCAGTTTTCAGGTTCCTAAACCCATCACTAAACCTGATTTGGAAAACAAACGCAGAGCGATGCAGATATGTCTTTCGCAGGATCTTAATTTAATATTGGATTGGGGCGCCAAAAATCTCGTCCATTTTAATGCATCCAAAACACAATCATGTTCCTTGTTGCTAAAAGAGTCATCAAATACTCATCCTCTACTTATGAGCGACCAAGTTTTACAGAGCAAAAATACCTTCAATCTTGTGGGTGTCACGTTTGAAAGTAACCTTAACTGGTATAAACACATTGTATCTATAGCCACGGCAGCTTCAAAAAGGCTTGGATTTCTCATTCGAGCCAAAAAGTATTTTTCCGCTTCCAATTTATACACTTTAAAGGTGTCCCATCTGACCTCCCTTGGAATATTGTTCTCATATCTGGGGCATGGCGTCCCCCACAGTCCTAGCATTCTTGATTCCATTCAAAGAAGAGCTATTCGTCTCATTAATGATCCTTCACTTACAGAAAGGCTTCCCTCTCTTGCCCGTCGTCGGGCTGTGGGGGATTTATAGCTTTTTTATAGGTTCTTCCATGGCTTCTGCTCTGAAGGGTTCCCAACAGAGAAATTCGTGGTTCCGAGCGTATGCATCCCTATACGGTCCAACTGGACAGGCCCCAAACTTCTCACTTTGTTCATTCTTTTATCCCTAGAGTTTCTAGATTGTGGAACCTGCTACCCGGGGAGGTCTTTCCTTCCCCCCAAATCTTCAAGTATTTAAGTCCCGTGTCAACAAACTCCCTCTTACCTCACTTAAGACACCCACGGTACGTTAGTATTTAGGCTTTTAGCCTTCATGGTTTGTCCAAAGATAAAAAAAAACCTGATCTTACACTACTTCTACTTCTTTTAAAGCACCGATTTTTAGTTTATTTTGACTTTTTATTTTAGGATTTGTAATTTACTTCTTCTACGGAATAAGAAACAGCGTTGAAGGACAAAAACAAAAAGTCCGAGATCAGCAAATGACCGAAAATATTAAAGAAGAAACCTTGGAAAAGAAGGTCTCAATTACCAGTGGTACATACTCGCCATACACCACAGATTAGTTATGGATTTTTTTCTTATTTGGAAGACTTGTTTGATGTATATAATTTTTTTAATGGACACTTTTTTAACGTGAATCCCATTAAGAATCCCATTAGGTTAAGGGGAAAAGTTTTTGTAATATTAACAGTATTTTAGGATTTAAGAAAAATTTTCGCTTAAATAGTTATTTTTTAAAGGCCCTGTATTTAATGCTTATTTATTTGAAGCCTGCGGCCACATAATATGAAAGTCAGGAGGTTCGAGATCCGTACTCCGTATTAAGAGTTTCAGTAGAGTTAGAGTCATATTTTGATTCAAATTTATTTATGAATGCACTTTTATTAAATTTTTTAAAGTTTTTGGCAAAATTCAATGATTTTCATACAAAGTGTAAGTTAGTTGACGGCTATATTCCTTGGCTTGTTTTAATAAAAAAGTTCATGAACATATGTCCTAAACCAAAGAATCCATAGAACCCACAAGTGAGATTTCAGCGTACCCAAATTTTTTAGTACCTACCCTGACCAACAGATGGCGAAAGTAGTACGATGTCGCTTTGCTAATACGATGTGACAAAATAACAAAGTAAAATTTGTGTTTTTATTACATTCTACGTAATACGATTACCATCAGAAATTGATAGCAGTCGCTGACGAGCAGTCGGCCCGATCAGTTAGAGTGAGGATATACGCAAAATTTAATAAAAATAAAATTCCCAATAAATGGTAGTGTCCATAAGATTATTAAATTTATGATTTCAGAAGGATAGGATATATCGATGGGTTTTTGACAAAACATCGTAAGCAACATTCGTCAGTTTTACGGGAAACGTTTTTTTCATTGGGTTAATTTAAAAACAAAGTTGGTAATTTTTTTGTGCATACATTAGTGCACGCCTTTATTTCAGATGAAGATATGTTCTCTATTGGTTCGGCGGTTCATTTAATTAATTTTAGTTCTTTGGGTACACGCCAAAAAATACCAAAAAAGTACCAAAAAACAAAAAAAATAAAGCAAGTAAATAGAGAACTAAAAATCGACGTTTTGGTGGCAAGTCTGCCACCGTTGTCAAGATAAATTGAATAAAAATAAAAAATGTAAAAATTAACTATTATTTAGGTTTAGAATTTTAAAATTTTTAGCTGCTTTTTTAGGAGATTCTGAAAATTTTGACATTAAATGTTAAATATGTTTGTTTGGTAATTCAAATTAAGAAGAAATCTAAAATAAAAACATTCAGATCTCGGTTTTTCTTTAAAAATAACGCGATGGAAAGAAAAATACGTTTCCCGTAAAATTGGCGAATGTCGCTTACGATGTTTTGTAAAAACGCATCGATATATCCTATTCTGAAATCATAAATTTAATAATCTTATGGATACTGGGTCCATTTATCGGGGATTTTATTTTTATTAAATTTTGCGTATATCCCCACTCTAACTGATCGGGCCGACTGCTCGTCAGCGACTGCTATCAATTTCTGATGGTAATCCTATTAGCAAAGCGACATCGTACTACTTTCGCCATCTGTTGGTCAGGGTAGGTAGGTACTAAAAATTTTTAGGGTACGCTGAAATCTCACTTGTGGGTTCTATGGAATGGTATTCCTTGCCTAAACCTCTTAACTTTTAAGCCAGAGGGTGTTAAAATTTTAAGACAAAAATGGTTTTCTTATCATAACTTGGCATGCTAAGCACCAATAGGTATTTTTGAATGTAAAAGATTTTTAATTATCTCTACCAGTGGCGTCTGAACGAGATGTATACTGAAGATTTTTCAAAAAATATATAATACGGCACTGGTTTTTTCAACAATATCTCTATTTATTTTCCAAGAAACTGGTCCTTATGACTTTTTCTTCGCGCAAAAAAAGAATAACTGTCTTCAGGCATTTGTGGGTATAATGAAATTATTTTGAACTAGTAGGTATGCCGGTGCCCTATTTTTTGTTATTTTTATTTTACGCGAAAACGGTGCATCGGAGGAAAAAAGTCAAGAGGTCAAATTTGTTGCAAAATAAATCACGACTTAAAAAAATGATTTTTATTTTTGGAAAAATCAATGACATACCATATTTTTAATTATATTTTTTTATGTTTGTATGAACTTTCTTAAATTAAATATACTTATTAACGTAAATCAGACAAAAGCAAACTTCAAGAACTAAAAATAAAAATTTAAGTGTTTTTTCATGTCTAGAATCACATTAAAAATATTTTGAAAATGTTTTTAATACGTTTATAAAATGTCTATATTTTAAAACTTTTTTTTTTAAGATATAAGTAATGCTAATATATTTTTGTAATGTTGCATATTTAATCGGAATTATCTTGAAAATAAAATTATGAAGGTGATACTGAACCACAGAAACACACTTCCTGATATTTTGTTCCTATTTATTGTTAGTATTCAAAAGCTTCAAATGACATTTTATTTTTTATTCATTTTTTTATAACGCCTATATAGTTACTAGTAATTTATGTAACAAGGGCATAAAGTAATACTTTTTTGCAATCCCATGAGTAAAAAAAGAGACTTTATGCACGTGTTACATACTATATTTTTTCCACGACCGTATAAAAATTACCCAAAATACCATTTTATACATGTTTTATTTATTTAAACTCATTAATTTTATTTTTTGCAGCACAGCCATTATATTGCAACAAAAAATCATGGCCTCCTTATTTTTTAAGAGACAATTATCCTCTTCATAACTATGCATTTATTACTTAATTTTAAAGAATTGTATGTACTTACTTTTGTAGAAATAATACTAAAACAGTATTTTTAATTTCTAAGTCATTCAAATTCATTATTACTATTATTTTTTAATAATTTCTATAAAATTTATGTGCAAACTGTCAAATTTTAAAACTAGCGACACATGAACTTAAAGAAATAATGACGAAATCAAAGGTAACTTGACCGTTTGGTTCAGGTGATGTCGCGTTTACTGTTACATTGCATAAATTAACATTTAAGTTTATTATAGTAGGCATTGAAACAAAACACTAATACAAAGTATGAAAAAGCCTTGAAGTGTTAAAAACAGTTACTTTTTTAACACTTTATGTAGTGTACTAGAATGGAGTACTTTAACTTCATGTTAACGATTAAAAAAACGACATTTTTTTAACGGTCCTGGAAAAAATTACTGTAACGGTGTCAAACCTCTTGTGATATAAGCAGCCTAGTAAAACTATTTTCTAGGCAAAACTTTTATAATTAAGAATTTTAAAGTATAGTAGAAATAGTATAGTAAAATTAGAAAAAATATTTGTAATGAGATTTGACAAATCGATATTTTTATAAAGTTTTGCATAATAAATCCTTGATTTTGATGTACAGAGTTGTCCAACGAAGGGTAAACACCCTCGTAATTTCTTTATTTCAAAAGATATTGAAAAACAGTTTATACAAAAGTTGTAGGAATTTTAGAGGAGAATATGAGCAGTTTGCCATGAAAACAATTGAACATCTAATAAAAAATTTATACGAAAAAAATATGGGTATCTTCCTTATTTTTAAATGGAACACCCGGTATATTATGTGATTTTTGGATTCTCTAGAAAATTCTAAACCTTTTTCATATAGGGTGTTACATGTCTAAAGTTAAAAGTTTCGGAGCAATGGACAATTGAAAATCAGTAAAATGTCTTATGGCTTATTCTATTAAATAGGCTAAAATGCAAAAAATGTCAACAATGGGACACGTGAACAGAAAATAATATTGAACAAAAAATACTAGTATTATTGTGAAAAAGCGTGGGTTGCTTGATATACAAAAATATGGCACAGAGCACCCCACGATTTTTCACAATAATACTAGTATTTTTGTTCACTATCATTTTCTGTTTCTATTAAGAATTCTTAGATTAAAAACATTCAGGAATACTCAAGTGGAAATACATCTGTGATAGATAAACGAATTGTTGACATTTTTTGCATTTCAGCCTATTTAATAGAATAAGCCATGACATTTTACTGATTTTCAATTGTCCATTGCTCCGAAACTTTTAACTTTAGACATGTAACACCCTATATGAAAAAGGTTTAGAATTTTCTAGAGAATCCAAAATCACATAATATACCGGATGTTCCATTTAAAATAAGGAAGATAACCATATTTTTTTTCGTATAAATTTTTTATTAGATGTTCAATTGTTTTCATGGTAAACTGCTCATATTCTCCTCTAAAATTCCTACAACTTTTGTATAAACCGTTTTTCAATATCTTTGAAATAAAGAAATTACGAGGTGTTTACACTTCGTTGGACAACCCTGTACGTAATAACTGTAGTAATATCCCAAGCAGCAAGCTGACGTCATTATGACATCATTTTTAGTCATTTTTGGTTACAAGACGTCATTAGACCAAAATTATGACCGTCATTTTACTGACGTGTTTTTAACGTCGTTGAAGTGACGTCTTTTCGACGTCATATTTTCCTCATACTAGCTGATAAAAATCTAATGACGCCATGTTTAGAAAACCCGCTAGAAAAATTTTGTGACATTATATGATTCGTGTTAAAATCCGACCGAAATATCATATGACAGAAAATTAAGACAAAAATTTTACAAAATTAAAATAGGAAAAACTCCACCGATAGATGGCGCAATGGATAATAAACTACTACGTTTATTCAACATCTTCGCTTCTTATAGGAATTTTTTGAATATCGTTGTTATCGTTATCGCCTACATTTTACCGATGAGAACTTAAACAGTTCGAGACCAGTCTGCGGTTGGTGATCTCAATCAGCTTTGAAAGAAACATCTTCGGCTATACTCTATTTTTTTGCAAGAGAGAGTAATAAATCATTTAATTTTATGGCAATTCGCTTTCTATGTTAGTCCGAGTATAAATATTTTTCTTCAATTCTACCTGTAATATTGATCATTGCTGTAATGTACTGATAAGGCATTATAATTTTAGGCCGGCAGACCCCGTTCTAATATTCGTCAAATCTTGGGTTAAATACAAAGGAATAACAGATGTTTATACCCGTATTTACGTGGGAATAATGTGATAAAAACCTTGACAGTGGCGGTGCGCTTGAGTTTATTTTTGGGAACTTACCCTTTTTAAACAGTTTAGGTAAAATGAAAATCTTGTTTCTTTTATATGTGTAAAAAAATAATTTTAAAATTTATAGTATATCAATATTGTACAGTTGGTATAATTATAGTTAATAATAACCATTTTAATAATACACATTAAAAATGCATAGTCAAAAAATAATTATTTAAAATATAATCTATACCTAATTAAATATGCTACATAATCTACATCTAGTTATTCACATTCTTCCATATCTGAGATACTATCACTACTTGAGTCATATATGAGTCTACTTGTATAATAGAGGTTCAACAGTTGTATCTAGTATTATATCCAAAGACCACATTTTATTTTCTACTTCTAATACATGTTCGACACATTTTTTCCAGTTTTCTGGGGAAGCATTAGATATGGCAATTTGAAATAGTTGTTTTTATATCTACTAGTTTAAACGTAGTATTATTTCTGGCTACTTCACCTTTCACTTGTGTCCATCGTTTTTTGGTGGAATTATACCTCCCTCTTTTTCTAAAATTTATAATTCTTATTTAACGCAATTCGGTGTATTTCTACCTGTTCTTTGCACACAGACTGGTGCGCCTATGGTTTACAACCTTCTAACCGTCCCGAGACATTTTTATTACTATCTCTTCCAAAAAAATAGGGTATAGTGTAAAAATCTGCATCTCCAGGTTGGACAGTGTCCCAAGAGATGCGACCTTGCAGTGCAATTGCCAGCAGTAAGGAGTTTCGTCCTATTTTACTAAATTAAATATCGTATCATTTTAGCTTTTGAAAGTATATGCGTCAATTATTCGTCATCTTAAAGACGTCATTGACCGGACGTATTTTGTCTGTGACTTAGGAAGTCAATTTAACGTCATTTTGTCGTCATCTTATGACGTATTTGCTGACCAAATTTGACAAAAAATGACTTAAAAGAGACGTCAATAAGACGTCAGCTTGCTGCTTGGGATTATCTTTTAAATTATTTATTTATTTATTCCAACCTAGCTTTTATAAACGAACGCTTTAAATTAAAAGAAAAAAAGGGATGGTTTTACAGGTTTCATCTTATGTACTTAAATCAAATTAAATGTAAGAATAGCATGAGTAAGTATGTATTAGTTTTGACGTATAGTGTTAAGTTTTTTTGTCAATTAAGATTTCTATTGTTTTGGTGTTAATGAAAAATAATTTCTTATATTTAATAAATGTTTTTTTATAAAATCAGTGTAGTTAATGTAACCAATTATTTGGTTTAATAAGAGCAAAGACACACATATGCGTTGTGCTGCCACCAAATAGGTTCCTAAACCTATAATTTCTATGGTTGCTCCCAATGCTACGTCACGCCACGTCACATTCTATAGTTCGCTTGGCGAACTATAGAATGTGTTATCCCATTGTCTAAAGATTTAAAAAAATAAGAGTGTGCAATTGGAGAAAACCCATATAACATTTTTTGGCGGCGTTGTACATTTAATTTACTGGCATTGCCAACACTCTTTAATGGCAAGGCATTGGCAAAAAGGTATCAAAAAGAGGCGAAAGTGGGCAATTGGCCGTTATTAGGCCACGTGTTGCAGATAATGTGATGGCATCCGTCATTAATAATTTATGCCATAAAATGCGTTTAGGATAATGGCATTTATCATTAAATAAGTATTGCAAGTTTTTTAAGTTGAATGTCCCACAAGTTAAATAACATATTTAGAATTTTGTAATCGAAAAAATGAGAAGAAAAGGCAGGAAAACTTAATCAATAAAAAAATTACATAATATAAATTTTTATACCGTAACAACCAAAAAAAAAAAAATGTAATAAAATTAAAAAAGATAGTAAATCAAAAGAAAACACTTTAAGTTAAATGTCAAAAAAACTATTAAATATATATATATATATATATATATATATATATATATATATATATATATATATATATATATATATATATATATATATATATATATATATTTATTAACACGTCTTTAGAACTTTTAATAAAGCAACTCCCTGATTTCATATAATTTTTTAGGTAACTACAAATTTAAAAGGTTTTAAACAAAATGTTTATAGCTCCTAACAGTCTACTTGAATAACCCGCCTTCTTGACTAGCCATCACCAATTAATTACCCAACACACACTAATTAGGTAATGAATACACTTAATTATGTCTACTAAAAACTCTTTGCTTTAAAAAAGAAACTAAAAAGCTAGAAAACCACGTAGAAAACAATTGCACAAAGCGGCCAAACAAAAGCAAAGTTGCCTCATCTGTCAAATTGTCAAATCTTGTATTTCGGCTAAGCGGGAAATTTGAATTTATCACCTTTGGTCGAAATCGTCGAAATTAACCTAGCTAATTTTACCATCATTTTATTTTTATTCTCTCAAAATACATAATAAACATTTTGTTTGACTTAATTTTTATTTGCATGATTTGTATCAATAAAATGTTAGGAAAAGGCCATTTCCTTTAAATTATGTAAAAAAACCTAAAAATAATGTTGTTTAGCCGCCATTATAAATAAAACAGATCAAAAAAATTGCTCGAATGTTAGTTAAATACCAATGTTAATAATATGGTTTGAAAAGTATAAATATGCGTTGAAGGTTTGCCTTCAAAAATCCAATATTTATTTGCCTGCAACAAAAGGCATGCTTAATTTAATCAGGATTGGTATGCCGCCATTTTTGTATGCTTGCCGGTAATTCGCCTGCATGTAAAATTTATTGACAATTGAGTGTCTATTTAGAGTTAACTTTTTAATGCGTATTAGATGTTGGCATAATATTGCCACCAATTGCCAATGCTTTACCATCAATGCCATTATGAAAAATATATATTGCCGGCAAATAGTGTTTGCTGGGAAGAGGACCGGACGTATCTACGAAAACAAGATTTCATTAAAATATGTATCCCATGGAGAGTGCCATGTGCCAATATGTGCCATTGTGCCATACCATATATTTTTAGTAGTTTTCATAAATTTTAGATCCTGACTATAAATAAACTAATAAATGGATATTGATAACAAAAGATTCTATGTCATTAGCAAATTTTAAAACATTTTGGCACGCAAAATAATTAAACCTTTAGAACAACAAAATAATTTAAAATTTATCCGGTCAACTCTAACAATAACTAAGTTCCAATATTACATTTATAACAACCAGCTATTTAAAACAATTTGGATTTTGTATCAGCTGATATGTGTCATTTCCATTTTTTATTAACGGTAATTTATGTAATAATTGCAAGAAGTATACTATTTTATGAATAGGAGAACAGAAATTTCACGAGTAAAGAAAAGTATATTTATGTATTGCATATAGAAGGAACAGTTTAAAAATGTAAATTCGGTGCTCTTTGATAAGAAAAAAAATCACAAAAAAGTTTAAAGCAAATAAATCGGCATGCTTGTCTTCACGGCCGCCTTTGCTATATTTCTTTTATGATATGCCGGTTGATGCAGCTAGTCATCGCACTATGGGATAGAAATTAATTTTTTGGTCAAAATTCTGAAACTTACCAATCTAACTTAAAATGAGGTGCTTTTTACTGGAAAAATATTATAAATGCTTTGTGGGAACCTAAAACTTATTATATGTTATTATAAATTTACACCTCCCTTTACATAATTATTTTTTATTGTACAAAATAAACTAAAATGTCAGCTTGTTTGGTTAATTCGGTAGTATTCTAATCAGTAATCCGATAATTATTATCTCATATGATATACAGGGTACGACAATAGGTATGATTTTTTAAATGGAATACCCTGAATATTATATCACCATCAAAAAAATCTTTTAAAATGCTTTAAAAAATACTACATTTGATGTGTCTATCTCAATTTGTTTCGGAAATATGACCATCCAAATCTGAAAAATAATTTTAAATTATTCTTCGCGTAATAGAGATACATCTTCCCAATTTTTTTATTTTTTAACGTATAAAATAAATAAAAATCATTGTTTTGTTGGGTAGATTCTGTAGAATCCATATCTTTCATCAGAATGCTTTTATCTTATAGGATATACAGTGTAGGACTAAACATATTAAATTTTAAAATGGAAAACCTTGTAAATTATAAAAATATCTTGTATCTGTCCTTACACTTAGAAGTAGAAAAAAGTAGGAAGGCAATTGTAAGTACAAAAACTGATAAAGAAAAAGGTAAAAAATTCTTTGACAAAAGTAGCGAGACTTCGCAAGACTGCATCGGAAACACAATAGTAGCTCTTATTATTTAAACTCTTTTACTTTTTTTAGTAAACAAGGCTAATAATAAACTAAGTAGATTAAATGTTGTATATTTATGTTTACTTAAAATACATTTTCAAGTTTCTTATTACCCCAATAGAAGTCGTCATATCCTTTTATAATTTTGCGTACATGTGGTTTGAAGTATCTACTTTGAAATACACAGCATGAGCCATTAAAATTTCAAAGTTGCTTTTTGGCCAAAATAATGGATTTCTATACCATAGTGTATCGGCGCGTCGCTGTAAAGGATAGCGGCGCCTTTGTATAAAATAGTCCGATTGCAGGCGGCCTTTTTTGTATTATTTTCATTCATTCATTATTTAATTCATTCAAATATTTAATTTAATTTCCGATACTATACAGGGTGTCCAACCGGGAATTGCTGCGATCGATTTCTCCAAAAGTGCGCTTTGAAAAAGTTTAAAAACTTGTTAACATTATAAAATCCGGGGGACGAGGGGGGCATACAACTAAAAATTTTTGACAATTCTACCACTTTCGGTTATACCGAAAGTTAATGTCAATTTATTGTTTAGATTCTGCGTAAAATTCTAAACATAATTTATGTATAATGGTAGGGGAGCCCAAGAGGGGATTTCTGCAGTTATTAAAGCGCGTCAGAGAAATATACCAGAGGATACCTTGTACCCGATTAAATACATCCACCAAATATGAGCCCCGCGCGGGGCGATCGTAAAAACAAAAATATATCCCACATAAATTGTCGTGCGCGTCAGATTAAGATAGGGTGAGTTAATAGAGAATTATTGCCCAGTAAAATAAGGCAAGGCACTAATTAATAATACCAAAGAGAATAGACAAGGATAGAGGATCAATCGCCGTTTCGAAAAGTGGCACAATTTGAAGAAAGGGTCTGCGGGATGGCAGGGCATGCGCATACGCACTCCAATGTCAAAATCGGCGGTATATTCAAAAACATTTATTTTTGGAGTAAATATACATAAAACATTAACAAAAAGTGTGAAATGTGGTTAATACTGAAATTTATTAATAATTTAATTACTAAATATTGGTAATTTAGTGCTAATGGTGTATTAAAATCTATTTGGTAGAAGTCTATTTTTTCTTAAATTGGAATAGGTTAATGTGGAAAAATATATATAAATTTTAGGAAAATAAGAACTAAAAATGAAAATCTAAATAGAATTATTTCTTGAAAACTAAACTTTTATTGTGAAATTACATATTTAGCATAAAGAATTGTTGTAAAATGTAATAGAAGTGTATAATTTTAAGAAATATATGAAAATAGCACGCTTAAACTTACCAACGAAATAAATTATAAATTTATTTTGATATAATTTAGTTAAAAGGTATTATAGTGTATAAGTTAATATTACTTAAAATGAGAAAAGCGTAGTAGGATTTCAGTTTCCATAGGCTTGTTTTTTAGGTATGAGGATGCAGATAAGATTGTAGGTTTTAATTAACAATGAAAATTTAAGTTTTCACAATACTGGATACTTACTTATTTTGAAATAAAAAAAAATGTCTTGCAATTCAAGGAAAGTTTTTAAATATGGAGTGACGCACACAGAAATCCTTTATTGGTTCATTGTGTTTTTACCTCCAGCAAGATATTCATTAAATATATTTTACGTATTTATATAAAATATTAATGTAGGTATATAATATTTTGTTAAAAAAATAAATCTTCCAAAAGTGTTAATTTGCTTTTATTCATAAAAAAACAACGTAAATAATTTAAAACATAATTTATTTAAAAAACCTATAAATTTACACAAATGTTGTTTCAATAATTTATATTTATAACACAGGTCACACGTAAAATTAAACCGAATAAAACACAAAACAAATAAACAGCCACAACAATCACAAAATATCAGCCATATTGAACATATTGAAAGTCAAGAGTTTTGACATTTATAACAGCCAATAGCAAGCCGATAAAAGAACCTCTCATGCGCATGACGAGAAATCCCGCTGTGTTAAGTTAACTATCAAACCGGTTAAAGTTCGCAAGATATTTGGCTGATAGTATTGATTCAGACACAAAAATTTTACGTAAAAAGTGCGTACTGAAACAAACAAATTATAAATAAATCCATACTTTTAACCAAGCACGTGCTTTTTAATAACTGTAAGCAAGAATAAAATAAAACTTTGACGAGCTCTTTTGGTCGCTGAACACAATCACAAGTGTGTGCCATTTTTTTAATTGGTGGGGGTAAATCAACTGTTTCTCTCCCCTTGTCCATTCTCTTTGAATAATACCGGCCTTATTTTGACATCTGAGCTTGCGCAGATGCATGGTAGGATAAGGACTCCCTTAATAAGTATAGTGCCTGGCTTTATTTATATCGGTTTTAGGTCGTGCCCTATTTTGGTCTGATTTTAACTTCGGAACTGTTCGTGTAAACCGAACGGCTGCCGAGCACAAAATTGAAAAGTTTTTAGAAGTAAAAATACTTAAAACCTTGCTTTTTCAAATGTATTTCTTTAATTGTGTAAAACAAAACCCTACAACACAAAACAATAAAGAAAAAGTACTAAAATTTTTTCCCATTTTTTTAGGTTAATGGTACTGTCAACATGATTTGCAATAACTCTAAATATTGGGTACAAGCACTATTTAAATAAGGCCGGTATTAATAATTCCCGAGCTTAATAAGGCAACTTGCAAAAATTCTCTATTTACATGCTAAAGAGTGTATATTCCACTAACCTGACAATTTAAGGGTGACGTAAAGAAACCGGAGGGCTACAAAGTTGTAAAAAAACGTGATTTTGACATGCTCGAGCGTGGTTATTTTTAACACGCTTTTATTAGCTTGGGTTGTAACTATCTATCTATCTATCTATCTATGTAATGGAATCTTTGAGCCTAATTTTTATCAACTTCCAGCGATTCAATTTCTTTGAAACTTTGCACACGTATCAAGGACCGATGACAATGCAATAATTTAATAACAGTATCCCGTTATCCTGATTAGGACCGCCAGGATAAATACATTCCTTTACAGATCCTCTGTGTCCTAATACTACTGTTGACAAAATGGCGAAGGAATTTTTTAGTGAATAAACTGGAGCATTTATTTAAAAAAAAAAAAACTAATTGATATATCGAACTAAAAAATTAAAAATAAATAATAGTTTAAAAAAACTAAAAAACACGCTTTTATATGCAACCGAACTAAAAATTAGAAAATAATTTTTCATTACAAAGAGTTTGTCACTTCGGAATAAAAGCGTGGGGTGCTTAATATATTAAATGTTATAATTATTCTATTTGCCAATATCTATGAGGGAAAAATTATGAAAAAATAGTAAAATGCACCCCACGCTTTTTACTCTGAAGTGACAATATTTTTTAATGAAAAATTATTTTCTAATTTTAGTTCAGTTGCATATAAAAGCGTGTTTTGTTAGTTTTTTAAACTATTATTTATTTATTTATTTTGAAGAAAATAATTCATAGATATCGAAAAATATATAATTCAATACGATATGAACGATTTCCATAAGACGAAATAATACAAATATTTTTTGACACACCTCAAAGTCTATAGCCGCTTAACGCCCCGATGTAAAGGTATTCATTATATAACATTTTTTTCTTCTTATCATCTATCCTTTGCAACCCAATAGGTCTCTATGACTCTCGAGTAACTGCAAATTTAGCATCTTGGGCTCCCCTACTATAATGTTCTATACTTAAGTCCAACCGTTTTTTACATAATTAAATTTTATTACGTTGCGTTACGCACCCTGTATATTATCCGCCATTAAATTTATCCGTTAACTGATACATTTTAAAATTAGTTTCTCGTGAGCTAAAAAAGTAATGGCGAAATGTATGGTAACTTGATCTTCTGATTTAGTTGATGTCGCGTTTACTGTTACATAAATTAATACTTTATCTTTACAATAATTAGAAAAAGCAGCATTTTTTTAAACAGTCGTAGAAAAAGAAATACTAGCGTTAAACTTTTCTCTGTAAAAATCTCTTTTTTTTTCTGATATTTGACATTAATATTGAGGGTCTAATAAAGGCTGTTGGAATTGCCAGAAATAAAGTTCTATTAAGGTTATAATATAGAACTCTTTGTTTGACCTCCGGACAGTGCGGACGTGCGTAGAGGACTACAAAGTTCTACCCGGAGTGGCGGCTAGAGGTGTCGTACGAACGTTTTTTATTTTTACCTTCGGGGATCAAGGAAAGATTCACGCTAAATTGACGGCATCTTTCTTCTGGATCTAAGCGCTGTGAGCGAAGATTCCTATAAGCTGATGGTATCCTGTTTGGTGGTGAACACGAGGTATTTCTCAAATAGCGGGAAATAGATGGGCGTTCCATAGGAAGTGTCAGTAGTGAAAGTAAAGGTTATACGTAACACCAGTAGCAGATCTTGGTTTGACAGCCGACAATTTATGCATTGCATCGATTGTTGAATTGTTTGTTTTCTTTTTGGAATTTCTGGGAGCTACGAGCTGGAAAGCTCGAGGGGGAGAGTGGCGGATTGGACCTGAAGGGACCAAAACCAAGAAAAAAAATAGAGAGACAGAGAGAAGGTTATAATATAATCTCATACCAAAATATCCGCAATATCTTTTCTGTTAACAATATTTTTTTCAAATCAAATCGTTTTTAATAAAATTACACAAATAGTACCATACCAAGGGCTCATCAGTATCAGCTTTTAGCCGTTAGCAATTGCTTTCAATTAAAAGACAGTTACAATAGCAAGAAAATTTTATTCAGAATATGGGTGAGTCCAGACTTGCAATTTTTAATTAAAAATTTCCATCCAGACTGCAACTGCGCTTCGTGCCGAATAACGTCGCCGCCGGGCCACGATCCGCGCCAAGACGGTGTGGACAGTAAAGCATACTTGTTTGCGCTCAATTTAATTGTTTGGCAAATGGGTCACTGCAATCCACAGCTTGTCGGCTTTTTGGCGTCAGATCAAAGAAAATGAAAGCCAATGAAATAATACGTATATCGAATAGCGCCGATGTACACCGAACCTGAATTCGAGGTTGAAGCAAACGCAACAAAATAAAAAGTTACTTTATTCGTTTATAAAAGTCAATAGTCAATCTTCACATCAACGACCTTCTCTCGTCTACAACTAATTCCATTCATAGTTTCACCGACGATAGTACCTTTCACTCCAGTTTTCAGGTTCCTAAACCCATTACTAAACCTGACTTGGAAAACAAACGCAGAGCGATGCAGATATCTCTTTCGCAGGATCTTAATTTAATATTGGATTGGGGCGCCAAAAATCTCGTCCATTTTAATGTATCCAAAACACAATCATGTTCCTTGTCGCGAAAAGAGTCATCAAATACTCATCCTATACTTATGAGCGGCCAAGTTTTACAGAGCAAAGACACCTTTAATCTTGTGGGAGTCACATTTGAAAGTAACCTTAACTGGCTTAAACACATTGTATCTATAGCCACGGAAGCTTCAAAAAGCTTGGATTTCTCTTTCGAGCCAAAAGTATTTTTCCCCTTTTAATTTATACACTTTATATGAGTCCCAAATCCGACCTCTCTTGGAATATTGTTCTCATATCTGGGGCATGGCGTCCCCCACAACCCTAAGCATTCTTGATTCTATTCAAAGAAGAGCTATTCGTCTCATTACTGATCCTTTACTTACAGAAAGGCTTCCCTCTCTTGCACATCGTCGGGATGTGGGGGATTTATCGCTTTTTATAGGCACTTCCATGGCTTCTGCTCTAAAAAATGTCCAGTATAGTTCCTCCACTTACGGTTCCCAACAGAGAAACTCGTGGTTCCGCCCGTATGCATCCTTATACGGTCCAACTGGACAGGCCCCGAACTTCTCACTTTGTTCGTTCTTTTATCCCTAGAGTTTCTAGACTGTGGAACCCGCTGCCCGCGGAGGTCTTTTTCTTTCCCCCAAATCTTCAAGTATTTAAGTCCCGTGTCAACAAACTCCCTCTTACCTCGCTTAAGACACCCACGGTACGTTAGTATTTAGGCTTTAAGCCTTCGTGGTTTGTCTAAAGATAAAAAAATAAGGATAGTTTAGGGTTAGTGATTGTAAACAAAAAAATACAAAAAAAGTATTTTAATATATAACTATTAACAAACGTGAAAGTAGGCATCGCGTTACCCTAGGAAAAGAAGAAGAATCACAACTGGGCAAATGCCAGAATCTGGCGCTAACTTTGGGTGGCACTTGCCCAGGCTCCTGGCACTTGCCCATAACTCCGCAGTTACTATTGGCGCTAGCAACGTCTGGCTTTAGCAACATCTGACACTAGCCATTATTCCGGTTAGCAACATCTGGCGCTAGCTACCATTGGCTCTATCAACATCTGGCGCTTAGGGCTTCTCACCTTGGCCCATCGCTTAGGGCTCTGGACCCACGATAACGCCCTGCGCCCAAGCCCGGGGGCTCCACGATCGCAAGTGAAGTTAACTTTATACACTACATCATAATTAATAATATATCTATAAAAATGTATTTATTCGTTTAACTTACATAATATTTACAAGATTTAATAATGAACTTCACACTTTTATAAATAGTTATTAAAACATACTTATTTGTATTTTTTTTTTGTTTACAACAATTAACCTTAAACCATTGATTTCAGTGACGGATTTACATATTTGTCGCCAGTAGGCTATACATTTTTGCCGCCCCTAACCTTACTTCACTATCTCATATGAACATACAAAAATTTTGAGAAGTAAAACGGTCTTCAGCCAAAAACATGTTTACAAACAACCCTAATAAATCATTTCGTAATTATTGTTATTTCTGAAAATGACTTATCTTTTTTGCCATTGGTGAAAACTGGAAAAGGCTTATAAGAATGTTTTTTTATGAAAACATATTTGAATACATCTCCTTCTCCACTTATTTAACATCATAAAATAAAAATTGAAGCACAAATAAAAAATAAAATAAAAGGTCCCTACCTTAAAAACACCTACTTACTTATAGAAGGAACAGTTTAAAAATGTAAATTCGGTGCTCTTTGATAAGAAAAAAATCACAAAAAAGTTTAAAGCAAATAAATCGGCATGCTTGTCTTCGCGGCCGCTTTTGCTATATTTCTTTATGATATGCCGGTTGATGCACCTGGTCATCGCACTATGGGGTAGAAATTAGTTTTTGGTCAAAATTCTGAAACTTACCAATCTAACTTAAAATGAGGTGCTTTTTACTGGAAAAATATTATAAACTATTACAAATGCTTTTTGAAACCCAAAACTTATTATATGTTATTATAAATTTACACCCCACTTAATATTATTATTTTTTATTGTACAAAATAAACTAAAATGTCAGCTTGTTTGGTTAATTCGGTAGTATTCTAATCAGTAATCCGATGATTATTATCTCATATGATATACAGGGTACGACAATAGGTATGATTTTTTAAATGAAATACATCTTCCCAACTTTTTTATTTTTTAACGTATAAAATAAATAATAACACTGTTTTGTTGGGTAGATTCTGTAGAATCCATATCTTTCATCAGAATGCTTTTATCTTTTAGGATATACAGTGTAGGACAAAACATATTAAATTTTAAAATGGAAAACCTTGTAAATTATAAAAAAATCTTGTATCTGTCCTTACACTCAGAAGTAGCAAAAAGTAGGAAGGCAATTGTAAGTACAAAAACTGATAAAGAAAAAGGTAAAAATTCTTTGACAAAAGTAGCGAGACTGCATCGGAAACACAACAATAGCTCTTATTATTTAAACTCTTTTACTTTTTTTAGTAAACAAGGGTAATAATAAACTAAGTAGATTAAATGTTGTATATTTATGTTTACTTAAAATAAATTTTCAAGTTTCTTATTAGCCCAATAGAAGTCGTCATATCCTTTTATAATTTTGCGTACATGTAGTTTGGAGTATCTACTTTGAAATACACAGCATGAGCCATTAAAATTTCAAAGTTGCTTTTTGGCCAAAATAATGGATTTCCCATAGTATATCGGCGCGTCGCTGTAAAGAATAGCGGCGCCTTTGTATAAAATATTCCGATTGCTGGCGGCCTTTTTTATGTTTTTTGTATTATTTTCAAAGGGTACCGAATCTGCGCTTTTAAAATGTTCTTACTACACTTTGTTCTTGCCAAAAAAAAACGTTGTGAAGAGCAATAAAAAAGGTCCTCATCTTAAAAAAACCTACTTACTCACTATGTTCTTACCAAAACATGTTCTACTGAGCCACAAAAAAAAAAAAAAGTTTTTTACTTTACAATCGCTACTTCACATTATTCGCGTGTAAAAACTCTAAATATTATTTTTATGTACAGGAGTTGGTAATTTTCCACCAAAAATTAAAAAAACTTTATATGAACATATATCCTACAGTGTCGTCCATAAGGAGTTTAAGGTAAATATTTTTGAAAAAGAAAATGGTACGCCACTGCATTTTCTAAAATAATTTTTTTTTAAACCCCCGTTTAGTTAAAATAAATTTGATCTCATGACTTTTTTGTTGATGTACGATTTTGGTGTAAATAAATAGAAACCATTTCTCGGCATGGTCAAATTCCTATCTAATTTAAGAAAAAATACCGAAGGTTAATTTTTAATGTGGAATTTCAGGAATTCAGGAATATAAACTGACCATGCCAAAAATGGTTTTTATTGATTTACACAAAAACCGTACATTAAACAAAAAAGGTCAAATTTTTCTAAACTAAATGGGGATTTAAAAAAGATTTTAATTAAAATAAAATACAGTGCCGTATCATTTTTTTAAAATATTTACCCTAAGCCCCTCATGGACGGGACTGGTAATTTTTCTGTATGCCAAAAATGTCTTCTGGTGCATAAGCGGCGTCTCACAAACTTTTTTAAAATATCGAAATGGGTATAAAAATTATTTAAAAAAAACAATATATCTTTAAAATAATTTTAACACCCTGTAGTTTTAGGACATATGTTCATATGAAGCTTTTTTGCTATTATTTGGTGGAAAATTACCTCCCCATTTTTTTTGTATTTGTTTAGAAACCCCCAGGTGCATTACACCAATACATTAAACTTCTTTGGGTGCATTGGCACCCGTGCACCACGTATTCGCCGCCCCAGCCTGGGTGTAAGTTAGTACCAGTGGCGGCAATTCAGGTGTAGTAAGTGAAGTGCCACTTCACCAAAAATAAATAATAAAACATAAAAAACATATTACTATTATTTAATTCATTTTTTCTCATTCCTATTCGTTATTTGTAAAATTCGCCATGGAAAAACTATCATATAAATTAACCGCTGGCGCGAGTCGCTTTCCTCCTCTTTCGGCAACGCGACAAAGTGTATTGCAAATATAAAACGGACCGAAGTATACACCTCATGTGGGTTTTGTTTACGCTTTGACGCTCCGTTACCATGACAACGCTATACTTTCCGGCGGCCAGAATCGCGGGTGGAAGTATCAGGTGTATTGCTTGGTAAATCGCTGGCCTTAAACAGATAATTTTGTCCAGATAATATAGGTTTTGGTCGTTTTGTTGGTTTTCACGTATTATTTCGATTGTTTTCGTTTGAGTATTAATCGCGACAGGGATTTTTCATAGGAAGAAATTAAAGGACAGTACAGAAGAGTCGAAGATTGTTACAAACTACAATTTTTCGTCTTGCTGATACTGCAAAGTTTGGCCAGTACAACCAAACTTTTCCCACTGATTCTTTTCAAAATTAATTGGAGATATATGCCGAATCATTTCCAAAAAATCAGCGGCTCAAAAATGAACTTTGCCTAATATTTGCTGATGAAAGTTATAGAAATATTTCATTGCAGCAGTTAGTGAAACAAGTTGGCGCAAATAAAGACATTTTTACCGAGGCGTATAAACTTTTTTCGCTAATTTTAACGAACGTCGACAACCGTGTCAGTGGAACGGAGTTTTTCTTGTCCTAAGCGTTAAAAACTTTCTTAAGAAACACTATATCCCAAGACAGACTTTTATCTTTGGCCAATATTTTAATTCAAAAGGAGCTTCTACAGGAACTGATAAAAACTGAACCATTTTATGAAGATATAATTGATAAATTTGCTGCATTAAAAGATAGGATTGATTTGGTGTATAAAATTTAGGTAAGTTTAGACACTAAGACTTTTACTTAGACTTTTAATAGTTGAGTATTTTCAATTTTGCTAAAATGGTGAATGCGCTTTTTTAATCTTTGGACAAACCACGAAGGCTAAAAGCCTAAATACTAACGTACCGTGGGTGTCTTAAGCGAGGTAAGAGGGAGTTTGTTTACACGGGACTTAAATACTTGAAGATTTGGGGGAAGGAAAGGCCTCCGCGGGCAGCAGGTTCCACAACCTAGAAACCCTAGGGATAAAAGAACGAACAAAGTGGGAAGTTCGGGGCCTGTCCAGTTGGACCGTATAGGGATGCATACGCGCGGAACCACGAGTTTCTCTGTTGGGAACCGTAAGTGGAGGAACTATACTGGACAATTTTTCAGAGCAGAAGCCATGGAAGAACCTATAAAAAGCGATAAATCCCCCACAGCCCGACGATGTGCAAGAGAGGAAGCCTTTCTGTAAGTGAAGGATCATTAATGAGACGAATAGCTCTTCCCTGAATAGAATCAAGAATGCTAAGATATGAGAACAATATTCCAAGGGAGGTCGGATTTGGGACACATATAAAGTGTATAAATTAGAAGGGGAAAAATACTTTTTGGCTCGAAAGAGAAATCCAAGCTTTTTGAAGCTGCCGTGGCTATAGATACAATGTGTTTATGCCAGTTTAGGTTACTTTCAAATGTGACGCCCACAAGATTAAAGGTGTCTTTGCTCTGTAAAACTTGGCCGCTCATAAGTAGAGGATGAGTATTTGATGACTCTTTTCGCGACAAGGAACATGATTGTGTTTTGGATGCATTAAAATGGACGAGATTTTTAGCGCCTCAATCCAATATTAAATTAAGATCCTGCGAAAGAGATATCTGCATCGCTCTGCGTTTGTTTTCCAAGTCAGGTTTAGTAATGGGTTTAGGAACCTGAAAACTGGAGTGAAGGGTACTATCGTCGGCGAAACTATGAATGGAATTAGTTGTGGACGAGAGAAGATCGTTGATGTGAAGAAGAAACAATGTTGGTGCCAGAACTGAGCCCTGAGGGACTCCAGCATTTACATGATAAAAGCATGAAGAATGGCCGTCCACAATAACTGATATACGACGATCAGATAGATAACTAGAGAGCCAAGTACAGAGTTTAGTTGAAAGACCATAGGAGGGAAGTTTATTAAGAAGTGCGGCATGCCAGACCTGGTCAAAAGCTTTGGATATATCAAGAGCAACGATCGGGGATTCACCTAGAAACTCAAGAGACTTATTCCAACAGTGTGATACGAAGGAAAGAAAATCTGCCGTAGATCTTTTGTGGCGAAATCCATACTGTCTGTCATGCAAAATTTTGTGTTTTTCTAAGTACTTAAGAATTTGTGAATTAATTAATTTTTCCATTACTTTACAAAGAACTGAGAGAATTGAAATTGGTCTATAGTTAGATGGAAGAGATTTAGAACCTTTCTTGGGAATAGGTTGAACACGTGCAGCTTTCCAGCTTTCCGGAAAGATACCTGTGTCGTAAGAAATTCGAAAGAGCCGAGTTAAGATTGGTGCAAGTTCTGGAGCACATTTTTTTAAAACGATTGCTGGTATGCCATCCAGCCCAGACGATTTCTTGGTGTTAAGGGAAGAAAGGATACGCTTAATGTGTTTTACCTTAAAAATAATATCGGGCATTTTATGAGGAACTGGGGTAACCGCTGGAATTGGATGATTTACGGGAGGGTCAAGGGTTGAATTGGCAGCAAATTGTTTAGCAAATAATTCTGCCTTTCCTTTAGCGGTAGAAACAATTTCATCTTCCAAAGCTAGTGGCGGAAAAGAACTAGTACAAAAATTCCTACTTATGTTTTTTGCAAAGGACCAGAAAGATTTGCTGCCATTTGAGCAAGAAAGAACTTTGTTTTTAATATGATTGTCGAAGGAGTCTTTGGCTTCAGAATTTTTTGATTTTAGTAGTTTCTTGCTTCAATGCTGGCCTGTCGGTTTTCTGGACTAGGATCCTGCAGAAATTTCTTGTGAGCCTGAACTTTTAAAATTCTAGCTTTATCACAAGATTTGGAAAACCAGGGTTTGTTATTGGATTGTTTGGGGTTCTTGATGGTGTGTGGAATATAGCTTTTGTCCCTTCCTGCACTACATCTGTTTTTAGACCCGCGAGTCGCCACTGGTTACTACCTTTCTTATTTGCAGCTTCAGTTGCCAATTTTTAGAGCAAAACGTTTACGATACAATTTGTATTTTCGCCCTTAATAAAATAAAAAGACGTGTTAGGCATAATAATTGAATAGTAGAACTTAGTTTATAATAACTAATAACAGATCGGACTGACAAAGCTTGTCTAGCGCAAACATTTTTAAACAATTTCTGGTATAAACAACAATTAACAAATGCCTCTTAGTTTATTGCCTTTTCTTATCTTCAGTATATTAGTTTACTGTAAATTAATTTATTAAATCTGTTTGAAGTTATTGTGATTCTAAACTATTGTGACAGTGCGTATTAATACATTTTATACGGGAATCGTCAGTTATCAAAGGTAATTTTTTATTGCTCATTATATATAAATGCATTTAATATTAAAAATACCTCTTATACATTTTATTATACAGGGTGGCCCACCATATTCGACACAGTCTGTAGCTGGATAACCATGGGGTTTTTAAAAAACTAAATACTGAAACATATACAGATCGGATAAGGCCAGTATAAAATTATTTTACTCTATACAGGATGTCTCAAAAAAGTGTGACGTATCAAAGTTATATTTATTTAAATAGAACACCCTAGATTTTATGACGGTTTTAGATTCTACATAAAAAAATAATGTTTGTTCATAGTACCAAGTGTCTAATTTGATTCGTTTTTGTGATATTTAATTTTTTTCAAAATGCAGGGGTGCAATTAAATTAATTTTATTTTAACAATATAAACTCCTTAAACTTTAAAATTTGTTACAAGATTAGGAAAAGTCTGCCTTATCATACGTAGGTCATATCGAGATCATAGATTATACAGGGTGATCAAAAATAATTTCAATTTTTAGAAAGTCAAATGGCAATATCTCTCTTATTTTAAATGGAACACCCTGTATTTTTGCACCACATGATGACAAACCAAATGATCTTTTAAATGGTGTATAGGTTGCCTATACCTATCTTTTATACTTTTTAAGTAAATTCCGTTTTAACATATTTTTATTCCAAATGTCTATTTTAATGTAAGTAGGCTGTAATATAGCTATGCCTATTTACTAAGCCGTTATTGCAAAATGTAAATTTGTGGAAAAAAAGCACAAAATTAAAAGATTTTGTATTATCTGCCACTATTTTTAAAATTCACAGAAAAAAATTCATTAGTTGCTTATAATGCTACTTCCAATAACACTTATTTCAGCTGAATGGACGACATTCTGTGACCTATAACTCGTTTCTTCCATTATCCATAATCACTGTTTCAAATTTTTTAAAGCAACCATTAAGGTTATCAGATGGTTTCTCCTGGAATATTTTTCAGGATTAACTCTGGACTAAAGTAAACCATTTTTTTCACATCCTACCAGTATTAATCATCTTGTTGTTGTAGAAGAAGGGTTTTTATTTAAAATCATTAAAATTTCTTTTAAACTGACTAAAACACTAGTAATCAAAAAATGGTCGTTGTTATTTTCTTAAGAAAAATATTAATGGCTGCTATGTCACAGCCAACTTTAATTTAAATAAACATTTGGACTAAAAACTTGTAAAAACAGATTTTACTAAAAAGCACAAAAGATAGGTATAGGCAACCTATAACCATTTGAAAGAGTATTTTATTTGTCATCATGTGACGTAAAAAAATACAGGGTGTTCGATTTAAAATAAGAGAGATATGGCTTTTTGATTTTCTGAAAAATTGAAATTATTTTTTGATCGCCCTGTACAATATTCGATCCTTATTTGACCTACGTATGACATGGCAGACTTTTTCTAATCCTGTTACACATTTTAAAGTTTAAAGTGTTAAAAGTGTTAAAGTAAAATCAATTTAATTTTACCTCTGCATTTTTCAAAAAAATCAAATATCACAAAAACGAATAAAATTAGACACTTAGTACTATAAACAAACTTAAGTTATTTTTTAAAGTAGAATCTAAAACCGTCATAAAATATAGGGTGTTTCATTTAAAAAAATATAACTTTGATACGTCACACTTTTTTGAGACACCCTGTATTGACTAAAATAATTTTATACTGTGGTCTTATCCAACCTGTATATGTTCCAGTATTTACTTTTTTAAAAACCCCATGGTTATGCAGCCACAGACCGTGTCGAATATGGTGGGCCACCCTGTATGTACAGGGTGGCGCCTTTTCGTTGACCTTGCAGGGTATAGCGAAAACTAAAAGAGATAGAACAAATGTGATTAAACAATCTCGATTTCAATTTTGAAACAAATTCAGTGGTAAAACTAAATCATGGCTAACTAGATTCGTTTCGTAGAAACGTAGTGTTTTAAATTTTGTTAATTTGGCCAGGCATTTGTGACTCGCTTGGATTAAAGATAAATAAAAGAAAAATAGAAAAGATTTGGGGACTTTTACGCAGAATTCAGTGGGGTACCTATATTTTTTCAATTGACTTTTAATTTAAAATCATAACACAAAGTTGGGTTTTCTTAAAATGGATCACCCTGTATATTTTATCACCAATAGAAAGGTCGATTTAAAGCCATAAAAAAATATCACATTAAATATATTAAATTTCTTATAGTTTCGGAAATATAGCAATATAGTCATCGACAGGAGTTCGATAGTAAAAATGGCATGTTATAAATAAAACTTCCTGTACATTTTATCACCGTTAAGAAGATATGTTAAAATAAAACTACTTTTTTTAAATTTTAAATGACTATTTTTCTAAAACTATAAGATACAAATATATCACATGTGGTATTTTGTTAAACCTCTTTGAAATATTTATGCAACCGTAATATAATATACAGGGTGATTTAAAAACCGATCACGAAACTTCAGGGGGTGATTCTACTTGACAAAATAAGGGTAGAGCTTCATATAATTTTTTTCAAAATGTCATTCGTTTTCGAGTTACAAGCCGTCAATGTTCAGTTTTTATTTTGGTTTTTCGCCTTATTGCATTTATTTTTAACCAATCCAGTTGATATTTGGCACACAAATCGAGCTTTGCAAATTCTAAAATTTTAAGACAAAAGTACTTTTTTAAATATCGCCAGAGGGCACTTTACCTAAAACTTAAAATTTATTTACATCATAACTTTTTATTTTGACAGATATCGCAAAGCTGGGGACGCCATTTATAGGAATCTTCGCTCACAGCGCTTAGATCCAGAAGAAAGATGCCGTCAATTTAGCGTAAATCTTTCCTTAATCCCCGAAGGTAAAAAACGTTGTAGTCCTCTACGCACGTCCGCACTGTCCGGAGGTCAACCAAAGAATGATAAGAAGGCTTAAAGTCTTTCCTGGTGTGGTGCTTAGGTGCTGGACGGGCGTTTATACTTCTAGAGATCGAGTAAAGATTCACGCTAAAATCAAAGCATCTTTCTTTTGGAGCTAAGCGCTGTGAACGAAGATTCCTTTAAGCTAATAGTTTTCCGTTTGGTAGTGAACACGAGGTGTTTCCCAAATGGCAGGAAATGGATGGGCGTGCCGTGGGAAATGTCAGTAGTGACAGTGGCAGGTTATGCGCAAGACCAGTAGCAGTTATTGGTTTGACAGCTGTTAACTTATGCAATGCATCGATTTATGGTTTTTGAATTAAATATATGTTTTGGAATTTCAAAACCAGTTGTTTTTCCTAGTCACATTTGGTCACATCAAATTCTAGCATGATCCTAAAGCACGCGCCACAATTATTTTAATTTTTCGAAGCACTGCACTTATACAATATTTTTTAGATGTGCTATTTTCAACCACGAAAACACCGAAATTTTTAAATAGTTTAGCATATACTAGTTAAACAGTAGGTTAGCATGACAAAGCCAAAAGGTGGCGGCCTGGTTTGGGACTCTGATATATTTGCCCATCAGGTTCTGTCCATATTTTTATTACCGCCTTCAGGGTTTATATAATCAGTTACTGTTATTAGGATAGTAGGAACGCCAGCAGCTACTATATCAGAATTGGTTTTTATTTACACATTACTAACGACATCTACTAACATAGTTTCAGAACACGCAAATACCGAATCTACATATTTGTATTAAACTATGTAATGGAGTACAGAAATTCTTTTTCACATAGATTAATACAGATATCTATAATTATTACATGCATACTTTTAAAGCTTATCGCGAGATGTCGTTGGTAACGTTTAACAAAAATGTATCCTAGAATGTAAGCTGCTTGAGTTTCTGTATTCCTGATACCAGTAATTGTGCAAACAATTTTGAGGTTTGTTTCAGAGAAAATGGGCTAACGAAACAAAATCCATTTCCAAATTAAAATTCACATATCAAAGATAGAAAAACCAGTTGTTTCTTTATGGATGTCTTTAAATCGTTTTTTTATCTCATCAAGTTTTAGCTTGATTTCAATTTTTCACATCTAGATTTTACGCCAGAATATAGGATTTCTTCTCATTAAACTTTACTTCTGCCTTCAGCAATGCTTGATACTTGCCGTAATATCTCTTTAAAATTTAAAGTCTCGGTAATTTTATGAAATTTACATCCTCCTGCACCAATCGGTTTACCTCGTTAAGAACTGCAATTATCCAATCTTTTTAGGAGGTGCGGCCATGGATGCCTGACAAAAACCGATATTTTTAATAATTTTACATATACTATAGCATGCCATAAAACTAACTATATAAGGAATACATATGTTTTTTATATGTATATAAATATAGGTATACAATTGCATTGCAACTTGGTAAAGACCGAGATTTTTAACAATTTCTCAATAACTATATAATAATAAAACCTACAGTACACACTCGTATAAGAATTCTTATATTTGGTTTGGGCAGTTAATTTACCTGTATTATAAGGATGGAGAAATTACCATTGCCATACTTCATTGATGTACCGGAGGTCGAAAATGTGGGGCCAGACGGAGAAATCTGGTTTCCGTTTTAGAATGAATGAAAAAATATTTATTAATTTAGTAGACTATACGAAATTCTTCTGCAGATATGGAAGTACTGTTTGATTCATTTACCATACATATACCTTTAGTTAGCTCGTATAACAAACTACACATTTAATTTAATTAATTCCTTTTATTTTTTTAATTTTTTTTAAATATACATCATATTACAGCAGGTCCTCTTTATACTTGCTGAACATTGATTCTTTTTAGCCTTTGAAGCTTAAGAGTGAATCTTGAACTTTACAAGCCGTTCTAACTAGATATGTTAAGCAAAAAGCTGTATATTTACTTAAAGGCTAGAGTAATCAAAATATTAATTACAATCGCCAAAAATCACAAGTGACAAAAAATACCTATAATATTGTTTAGACGTATTTAAATAAAGTCCTTTTAAAAAATAAGATATATGGTAAAACAGTCGGTTAGCATGACAACACCAGGCGGCGGCCTGGTTTGGGACTCTAATATAATTGTCCATCAGGTTTTATCCATATTTTTATTACCGCCCTCAGGGTTTAAATAAACAGTTACTGTTATTAGGATAGTAGGAACACCAGCAGCTACTATATCAGAATTGGTTTTTAATTGCACATTACTAACGACATCTACTAACATGATTTCAGAACACGCAAATCCCGAATCTACATATTTGTATTAAACTATATAATGGAGTACAGAAATTCTCCTTCACATAGATTAATACAGATATCTATAATTATTACATGCATACTTTTAAAGCTTATAGCTAGATGTCGTTGGTAACGTTCAACAAAAATTTAGCCTAGAATGTAAGCTGCTTGTGTTTCTGTATTCCTGATACCAGTAATTGTGTAAACAATTTTGAGGTTTGTTTCAGAGAATAAAATTAGCTAACGAAACAAAATCCATTTCTAAAATTTACATATCAAAGATAGAAAAACCAGTTGTTTCTTTATTGATGTCTTTAAATGCGAAAATGCCGAGTAATTTAAAACACCTTACGAGATCGTTTCTTTTGGTCACATAGTTTAGCTTGATCCTAAAACAACCACCACAATTATTTTAATTTTTCACATCTAGATTGTACGCCAGAATATTACGGGTGTTGCTCCGTCGAGCGGGACATAGGGAAAAAGTTGTACCCAGTGTACAAATTTCAGCTCTTCTCAGTTCACCAGCTAAGAAATAAATGCTAAAATAAGTTACGAATCTCCTATCTTCTTACCCGCCTTGTATTATTAGAAGTTTATAATAAAATACTAGAAAAATTATTTAACCTCTTACTCTTCTTAAATAATGAACTACTTAAATCAAGAAAAAATCACTATTATAAAATGGTTTTATCAGGGAAATACTTATCAAAGAGTAGCGGACATGTTTGCAGCCTATTTTCCCAATAGGCCAATACCAAGTAAATCGACAATAGAACGGACGATAAAAAAATTTAAACTACAGGCACATTAATCAATAATTGCAAATGTGAAGAAAATCGACGTGATCTTTCGCCAAACGATTTTTCTATGGGGAGATTTAAAAACTAAGCTACCAATAAAAAATATGAAGTCCAGCTAAGGAATGCTATTTCCGCTGAATGTGCCAGAATATGGATGTACCAACTAGCCAACGTAAGAAATGAGTTTTATAATCGTTTGGGTTATTGTCTGGCAGTTAATGGAGGAATATTTGAGCATTTGATTTAATCCTGATATTTTCGTCATAAATTGATTTCTAAATGTAGAAAAATTGGTTTTATTGTCTTGCGTAACTGTGAGTGCATGTGTTGGAATTAGCTGTAAACTAAAATGAAATGCGAGGATACTTTTTGAAATTCCCGTATAAAATTGTTCAGTTTTGACAATGACATTATAAACTAATGATCTAAATTGTCACTGATAAATCGATATGGTGTTTTTATTGTTGATTTCTAGAGTACAGGGTGCATAATGAGATACTACTCTGCAGAAGTATTAAGCAGTTTACTCTTTACTGGTTGGTTGAAAAATGCTCAAATTTTTATTTTGGGTGGAACTTACTGTGCTCTTCAATAAATCCTAATAGCATTTTTGTCTAAAATAATTAGGGGAGCCAATATTCGACTACTTCAAAATTTACATGGGATTCCCTATGTCCCGCTCGACGGAGCAACACCCGGTATAGGATTTTTCTGATTAAACTTTACTTCTGCCTTCAGCAATGCTTGATATTTGCCGTAGTATCTCTTTAAAATTTAAAGTCTCAGTAATTTTATGAAATTTACATCCTCCTGCACCAATCGGTTTACCTCGTTAAGCACAGCAATTATCCAATTTTTTTAGGATGTGCTGCCATGGATGCCTGACAAACACCGATATTTTTAATAATTTTACATATACTATAGCATGCCATAAAACTAACTATATAAGTAGTACATGTTTTTTTATATGTATATAAATATAGGTATACAATTGCATTGCAACTTGGTAAAGACCGAGATTTTTAACAATTTCTCAATAACTATAGAATAATAAAACCTATAGTACACACTCGTATAAGAATTCTTATATTTGGTTTGGGCAGTTAATTTACCTATATTATAAGGATGGAGAAATTACCATTGCCGTACTTCATTGATGTGCCGGAGGTCGAAAATGTGGGGCCAGACGGAGAAATCTGGTTTCCGTTTTAGTTGTTATATTCGTACAACATATTATTACTGCATGTATTCTTTATACTTGTAGAATATTGTTACTCTTTAAACTTTGAGAATTTATAGTAAATCTTATAAAATTTAGCTACCCTTGCAGAAATCAGTTGACCTAGCTATGAATTGCACTCATCAATCGTTCTAATTTCAACCTGGCCTATTCCGAAATCTTTAATAATTTTACATAAACTAAAAAATACTACGAACCTATATATTTGGTCTAAGCACATGTATGTTAAGGATGAAAGAAAATTCACTTGTCGTACTCTATTGATGAGGATGTATGTACATTGATAGGTTTCGAGGGGCCAAATGATGAAATCTGGTTTTCCAACATACTTGGTCTTGGCTGCAACTCATACATTCAGACCACTTTGCCGAGTTATTTTGTTAATTTGAGAACGCTTGTTTTAGATATATAGTTTCAAATTTTAGATATCTGTAGATTCACATATTTAATCTTTAAGTTGACTAATGTTTATTTAATTTAGTTCCTAAGTTTATTGTATTGTAAGAAATGTATTAATTAATGAAATAAATGTTTATTTTTTTTCGTTGCAGGATTTGAACCCGGGACCTTCAGTTTTCGAGGCAGATGCATGAACAATAGAACTACCGATGCAAGTATCTAATCAATACATATATTATCATATAGCTGGCAAAACAATAGATTGATAAAAAATATGCCGTGTAAGTAGACTATGCCCCACTGACGTCAGGAATCTTGAACAACGCCTAGTTTAGGGTACTGTGCATGCGTCAAGACTTAGGACTCCCCCTAAAATATGACATAAGGGCATTTTTAAAAAATATTTTTTTATAAGGGTGACATGAAAGATCGTTATCAGCCGAGGTACCGAAGGTACTTTTTCCGCTATTTGCGCAAGCCTAACTATAATGGTTTAGTCAGAAAATGAGTTTTAGTCATCTGCGCACGTTGTCAATAGGGCTTATACAGTTTTTAGCGTATATCTCGGCTTCTAGTGAATCGATTTAAGTCATTCTTTTTGTAAATATTTTAATTTTCATAAATTTATAAATATATTAAATATTAATACTAACAAATTTTAATTACTATGTTATTTGAGTGCAAATAGGGCCTAAATAGTTTTTAGCGTATATCTCGGCTTCTAGTGAATCGATTTAACTCATTCTTTTTGTAAACAATTTATTTTTCATAAATCTATTAATATATCAAATATTAATACTGACAATTATTAATTACTATCGTATTTGAGTGTAAATAGGGCCTAAAGAGTTTTAGCGGTTAATAATACACCAGACAATAAAATAGATGATACTAAACAGGTCTTTTACGTTTTAGTGTGTAGAATTCATATAACAAACAGGCACTTGTCAAATGGCAAATGCCCATAGGAATCTTGCGCGACACCACTGGTAAATCTGACAACCCTAGACTAAACCTGACAAGGCCGACTCTTGATGAGTTGTAGAAGAGGGTTTTTATTATTAAATACATAGATGACAGACGTTATTAACACTAATGTAAATGACATAAATTATTATATAATAATTAATAGTTTAAAAAAACTAAAAAAACACGCTTTTATATGCAACCGAACTAAAAATTAGAAAATAATTTTTCATTAAAAAAATATTGTCATTTCATAGTAAAAAGCGTGGGGTGCATTTTACTATTTTTTCATAACTTTTCCATCATAGATATTTGCAAATATAATAATTATAACATTTAATATATTTATCACCCCACGCTTTTTACTATGAAATGACAATATTTTTTTAATGAAAAATTATTTTCTAATTTTTAGTTCGGTTGCATATAAAAGCGTGTTTTTTAGTTTTTTTAAACTATTAATTATTTTTCATTTTTTAGTTTCTGCTACTCTTGACAAAATGGCGAAAAAATTTTTAATGAACAAGAGTGGCAAATTTTAAAATTTTTCCAACAGATTGCAACTCACTAAAAAATTTCTTCTTCATTAAGTAGCAAAGTTTGAAATTTTGCCAACAGATGGCAATCCAGGCAATGTTTGGACCGTTGCCAATATATTGCAACCCACTAAAAAATTTCTTCTTCATTTAATAGCAAAGTTTGAAATGTTGCCAACAGGTGGCAACCTAGGTGTTGTTTTTATATTTTTATAATATAAAGGAAAATTTTTTTCCTGGCGATCCAAAAAAGAATGTTAATTTTTATTAATTGCACATTATGTATTATGTATACATTACACATAATGTAATTTTTATTATGGAATCCTTGAACTAATGGTGCAACTAACCCTATATTTTTATTGTTCATAAAAATTGAACACCCATGGTGCAACTAACCAAATTGTGTAAAAACTAAAAAATTTCTTCTTCATTTAATAGCAAAGTTTGAAATGTTGCCAACAGATGGCATCCTAGGTGTTGTTTTTATAATATAATGGAATTTTTTTCCTGGCGATTCAAAAAAGATAACGGGATACTGTTTTTAAATTATTGCATCTTCATCGGTCCTTGACACGTGTGCAAAGTTTCAAAGAAATCGAATAGCTGGAAGTTGGTTAAAATTAGGCTCAAAGATTCCGTTACATAGATAGATAGATAGATAGTTACAACCCAAGTTAATAAAAGCGTGTTAAAAATAGGACACTTACCAAGTCTTCGATGACGTCAACAGCTGTTTAACAGGTCCGTTTGTCGAACGGCTTGGTTTTAAACAGGTGGGGTTCCTAAGAGAGGTTCGCCGAACAGGTTGATTCCTAGGAGCGGTTTGCCGAACGGATCGATTTCTTAAACATGTAGGTTTTTGTGAGCGGTTTCTTAAACCGATAGCGGTTTCCTAAACATGTCGGTTTCCAGGAGCTGTTGTGATTTATTTGTAATAAAAAATATGGCAGAAATATATAATATACAGGATAAATAGTGGTACATTATTCGATGTTTATTCACACTAGGCTATTAAAAACACTTATTTGTATCAAATCAATATAATATTGGAAACTGATAAGCGGTATCACATGTTCAATCAGGTATTATGCAAATTGTAGATAAATACCATGGATCTAAATATTTTCGATTGGTAAACAATCATTGCAATAGCAAAACGTATGTAATAGGTTTCGAACAATGTAAGTAAATATATGGTGAAGCTAAAAATAATAAATTTGAATAATTTGACGTCGTGACGTCAGGCGTCGGCGGCGTCTGTCTGTTTAAAGTGGGGCATAGTCTACTCGTGTAAAAACCTAATAGATTAATATATTTTTTCTTTTATTAAGGTAATTTTTTTATAATACTGAAACACGTGAATTTTTATATTTTATTCATTATCGTTTTTAAGTATCTTTAATGTATCCGTTTATGTACCTCCTGCCACTTTTAATGCGTGAAAAGGACACCTTTACATGCAGGCATTTGGTGTATTCCTTTTAGGGTCTAGAACTGCCCAGAACGACACCAAAAGTGTTCCTTTTAATTGCAGTCTATTGTATTTTTGATAGTTTTGACACTCTTGACAGTTCAAGAGGGTTTCGGGCGGTTTTAGAGCATAAAAGGAATACACCAAATCTTACCAACCCGCACCATAGGTAAAAATTAATGTTTAAAATTTTATTTAGGCGTCTTATAATAAGTAATTTATCTATTTTTAGTGATAATATGGTCAATAATAAAACAAAAAATGGGCTAAAGTGATTTTATAGGCTGTAATAATCAACACATGCGGGTTGACCCACCAAACTGGCCATCGCCAGCCGCTGCTGATTCTTAACCGGGGTATACACGGTCATGCAAAACTGTCACATCTGTCAAAAAAACAAAGCTTGCGCGGAAATTTGACCGTGTGTATTAAAAAACTGGCACATCTGGCTCGGCATGCGACTCGATGTCCGAGTTTGATTTTTCGTGGCGCGCGTCGTGCAAACTTGTGCATGTGTAGGATACGTCAGTTAACGTTTCAGTTTAGGAACGTCGTTTATAGGGTTATATTGTTGCTTTTGAGTTAACAAAATGGCTCTTTGGCGCCAGGAAGATGTATTGCGTGATTTTATAGATATGTACCAAGGTTATCCATGCTTTTGGAAAGTTAAAAGTAATGAATACATTGACAAAAATAAAAAAATCTCTTCGCTGAATTACGCTTATGTTCAAGTTGATCACACCACCAGCTGCCAAAACAGACGTTGAACTGACAGGTACCTACATCTGAATCGTGTGTATCCAAACCTTCATTTGACATTTGCTTTCATGCAAGTGCGTTTCAGGTTTGCATGACCTGCCTGAGTGTCTTTAGACCACTGAAAGTCAATTTAAATTTTTAAAGTTAACCTTAACTAAAAAAATATACCAAATAGGAATACATTTATATTATACACGTTCGATTACTTTGTCATACTATGTTAGGTGATGACCTTTTTTTTGTTTTTCATTTTTTTACGTTCATATAAAATGTGTGTAGATACAAAATGCACCCCCTGAAAACATCCTACCGGCGCCCATGCAAATAATTTTATTTTATAATTAAGATCATATTTCCTCACATTTGAAGAAACTAATTTAGCATTTTATTTTTAACCGAGTTTTGGCATACATCCCAAAAGAAATACACCCACCAAATGTACGAGGTGACCGAATTTTAAACGTTGTCTAGGTTAGGAATTGACATCGTAAAAATAAGTAGACCAGAGAGGCTTTCCAGTGACGCAAATAGAGCGCTCCCGAGTAGCTCAGGAGCATTTCGTTCTACTTTATGGCGTTCCAGTGACGGAAAGTGCTGTGCACCTGAACTACTCCGTTTTTCTTTCCCCTTGCTCCATCATGCACCAACCCCTCTTTTGGTTTTTGTGCTTCAAACGTGTTTTTTATGGTTAAGGATGGATTTTTAAAATTATTTATTTAAAATGGAATTAGATATTAAAAAGAGATTATTATTATTATTATAAAGCCAAGAAAGGTTAAAAACAACGAAATTTTAAAATTTCTTAAAGTATCTCTCTTTCCTTGTCTAAGGATGCGTTCCAGTGACTAAAATTTAGAGCAGTTCAAGAGCTTCAAGACCTGGAGAATGACGCAAAAAATTTTCGTCACTGGAAAGCTACCCAGGTCACTCGAATCAGAAATTCTATTTGTAAAATGCTACTCAGTTCGAATTGTTTAAAAGTATGCAATTTAATACCCTGTACGATTTTTTTGCGTGGTCCAACGATATGCAACAAGGCGGATTTTATTTTTTTCCGAAAACCAAGTTAGATATGGAAAAAAATCAAGAGAAACAATTAAAATGGAACAAAGTAAGTGGCGTAATTTTTTGTGAGAAATATTTGTTCAGTTTTCCTTTGGTACGCCACTGGACCTAATAAATTTAATCAAATTAGGGCTAGATTAGCCCCTTAACACTGTAAATGACATGGGCTAATTATAACAAAATTGGGACAAGAAAATTTAGGATGGTTGGCTATAAAAATCCATCAAGTTTTAAAACCTTTGTTCAGAACAAAAAATTTGCGGACACATATTTATACAGGGTGATTTAAAAATCGATCACGAAACTTAAGGGTGATTCTACTTGACAAAATAAGGGTAGAGCTTCATACAACTTTTTTCAAAATGTCATTCGTTTTCGAGTTACAAGCCGTCAAAGGTCAATTTTTATTTTGGTTTTTTCGCCATATTGCATTTATTTTTTAACCAATCCAGTTGATATTTGGCACACAAGTCGAGCTCTGCATGTCTATTGGTGCCTAAAGGGTGAGGTTTATCGACTTTAATAAAAATACCTTATTTTTTATGTTTTTGATTGTCTATAAAATGGCGCCCCCAGCTTTGCGATATCTGTTAAAATATAAAAGTTATGATGTAAATAAATTTTAAGTTTTAGGTAAAGTGCCCTCTCGCGGTACTTAAAAAAGTACTTTTGTCTTAAAATTTTAGAATCTGCAGAGCTCAATTTGTGTGCCAAATATCAACTGGATTGGTTAAAAAATAAATGCAACATTGCGAAAAACCAAAATAAAAATTGAACTTTGACGGCTTGTAAGTCGAAAACGAATGACATTAAAAAAATATATATGAAGCTCTACCCTTATTTTGTTAAGTAGAATCACCCCTTAAGTTTTGTGATCGATTTTTGTATCACCCTGTATAGTTCGTACTTTTATTATTTTTTATAAGAAAAATTAAAAATCATTTTGGACATGTTTATTTTTGTATGAATTAATTTGATATTTAATTTCTCAAAATAAAAAGATAAACAAGATAATATGTCTACTATAACGTAATAGTTTGATAATAAAATGCTCTTTATTTTGGGTTTATTTCATTCACGGAAAGTCTGTATATTAGCAAATCAGTGACGTCACAAGTCTACGATACCGCTGAATACACACAATACACGATAAAAAATGCAGAGGAATCGCGCAGTGACTACGGTCTAACGAAAGTTACATCAGAAATTAGTGGAGTGGATTGTTACCTTAAACATATCCAATGCTCTTAGAAGCGGTATTAAATAGCTTTGTCCGCGGGTTTGATTCTGAACCGGTTCTGGGACTATTCGCATACGCAGTGAAAAAACAGCGTTCCCGGTTAATAAAATCCTAAATTTTTAGTAACAGTTCTGTATTCGCGGGTTACAATGGAATCAGTTCGTTACCGGTTCATAACCTGATTAGCAGTCCTGGGATTTTTGTTGGAACAAAAGTTCAGTTCAGAATTTCATGCGTATTGTCGACATGATCAGCTATTTTATGTTTTTGTGGTACAGAAATAAATCGTTGTATTACAGTTTATTTGTTTCTGCCACTTTTTATGCGGGTTAATATACCTGTTGAATATTTTTTTTGTATTTTTGTGATTCTGAGCGTATATAAACAAAGGATTGTTAATTGTATTCCGTATGAATGTATGTATGCAATAAAATAAATAAAGATTTAATTAAAAATATAGACAATATTACAAGATTTTACCATTTCTTGTTGTTTGAATTTCATCTTTAGTTAAATACACATACTTATGTTAAAAACGAGAGGAGGCAGGGAATCCCTCGTCTTCCGCCGAGAGACCTCGAGTGGCTTTCGACAGTATAACAATTTACCTTTTTGTTTGAATTTAAATTTTTTGTGTAGTATCCAATTTAACCATAAAAATCCTAACCAAAAGGCTAGGTTAGAATACATCCTCAGCTGTATAGAAAATCGTTCGCGGTAAATAAAAATTCCGAACTAATAAATAACTAGACATGCGCTTTAAAACAATTCTAAACTAGTTCGGTTCTGGTTCAGAATCGGTTCATTACTAGACCCGCGAACAAAGCTAATAATTGTACTATATTACAAATACACAATTGGTGTACAAATCGCCTTAATTATTTATACACTATCATACATACGTAAATATGCATCATATTTTTTTCTTTGAAAAAAGCAAATCAATTTCTTTCAGAACAATGTAAAACATTTGTTAAAAATAAGCATTAAATTTATTTTTCTTTACTTATATCACTCATAATTTCGTAAGTATTGATCCCGCCAAAAACATAAATGTGAAAAAGGTGAACCAAGTTCAATACTAGCATTGTTCGCGGGTCTAGTAATGAACTGAATGACTGAACCAGAATCGAACTGGTTTAGAATTGTTTTAAAGCGCATGTCTAGTTATTTATTAGATCGAAATTTTTATTTACCGCGAACGATATTCTATACAGCTGAGGATGTATTCTAACCTAGCCTTATGGTTAGGATTTTTCATGGTTAAATTGGATACTACACAAAAAAAATTAAATTGAAACAAAAAGGTAAATTGTTATACTGTCGAAAGCCACTCGAGGTCTCTCGGCGGAAGACTAGGGATTCCCTGCCTCCTCTCGTTTTTCACATAAGCATGTGTATTTAACTAAAGATAAAATTCAAACAACAAGAAATGGTAAAATCTTGTAATATTGTCTATATTTTTTAATTAAATCTTTATTTATTTTATTGCATACATACACTCATACGGAATACAATTAAAAATCCTTTGTTTATATACGCTCAGAATCACAAAAATATAAAAAAAATATTCAACAGGTATATTAACCCGCATAAAAAGTGGCAGAAACAAATAAACTGTAATACAACGGTTTACTTCTGTACCACAAAAACAGAAAACAGCTGACCATGTCGACAATGCGCATGAAATTCCGAACTGAACTATTAGTTCCAACAAAAATCCCAGGACTGCTAATCAGGTTACGAACCGGTAACGAACTGATTCCATTGTAACCCGCGAACACAGAACTGTTACTAAAAATTCAGGATGTTACTAACCGCGAACGTTGCTTTTTTCACTGCGCATGCGAATAGTCCCAGAACCGGTTCAGAATCAAACCCGGGAAAAAAGCTATTAAAATTATGCTTGGTTGTGGGTTTCGCCACAAAAAGAATAGAGATCTAAATAAGTACCAAGTTCTGTACAAAATCCAAATATGTATGAGATCTTAAAGTAGGTTAGATTTAACTTTTCAGTTTTCAATAATCAGTCATTTTATAAAGTTATTCAACTTATTTAAATATTATTTAAATTCTAATAAAAACTGGCCAAGTCAAATAATAAAATAATTTTAGTATTGAACTTGGATCACCTTTTCACATTTATGTTTTTAGTGGGATATCATTACTAGGCTAAATAAACCTGTTTTTGTTATTTTAAAGTTTTTCTACGCTTACACACAATTACCGAGCTTAGTTTTAAATATTATCTTTCTAGGTCATCTGAAAGTGGGTTAGATTTTTGATCTATATGTCAGTCAGTCAGTGGAAAATTGACGACTTTTGGACTCTCATATCTTTATAACCGTTTGAGCTAGCTTCATGAAATTTTGGCTACTTTTTCTTCTGGATATAAATAAACAGACGTAGTTTTCTGTGTATACATTAATTTGAGTTATGGAGGGGTCAAAGTGGCACCAAGTGGTTCGTGTAATATTATATTCGGTGCACTTAAACTTGGCTAGACCAAAGTCGGTCTATATAGGGTCGCGACATTCGGCTATATTGCTTTGACGTGTTATGACATCACATCTCCCATTTTTCGGCCATGTTGTTCAGTGCCGGAGATATTAAGTTTATTGTATTAGTAGAACAACCGTTTACACAACAGTTTTTAATTGTTATTAAGTTGTAAATTCTTTTACTTTAAATAAAAAACATTTGGAATTACATATTTCAACAAATATCACTTCCAAAACAATGCAAAATGAAATGCGCAAATCCTGGACGCCACTGGATTGATCATCAGCTTTGATTTTATCCAGTCTTGCCAACTTTTCTCCATGGAGTGCCCTTCCTTGCGTCCCCGACCTCGACCCGCCTAAAAGTTGAGGATATGTCGCAACCTTATAAATATAAACTAACCTTAACTTGAACAAAGTCGGTCTATATAGGGTCGCGACATTTGGCCATATTGCTTTGACGTGTTATGACGTCACATATCCCATTTTTCCGCCATGTTGTTCAGTGCCGGGGATATTAAGTTTATTGTATTAGTAGAACAACCGTTTACACAACAGTTTTTAATTGTTATTAAGTTGTAAATTCTTTTACTTTAAATAAAAAACATTTGGAATTAAATATTTCAACAAATATCACTTCCAAAACAATGCAAAATAAAATGCGCAAATTCTATACGCCACTGGATTGATCATCAGCTTTGATTTTACCCAGTCTTGCCAACTTTTCTTCGTGAAGTCCTCTTCCTTGCGTCCCCGACCTCGAACCGCCTAAAAGTTGAGGATACGTCGCAACCTTATAAATATAAACTAACCTTAACTTGAACAAAGTCAGTCTATATAGGGTCGCGACATTTGGCCATATTGCTTTGACGTGTTATGACGTCACATATCCCATTTTTCCGCCATGTTGTTCAGTGCCGGGGATATTAAGTTTATTGTATTAGTAGAACAACCGTTTACACAACAGTTTTTAATTGTTATTAAGTTGTAAATTCTTTTACTTTAAATAAAAAACATTTGGAATTAAATATTTCAACAAATATCACTTCCAAAACAATGCAAAATAAAATGCGCAAATTCTATACGCCACTGGATTGATCATCAGCTTTGATTTTACCCAGTCTTGCCAACTTTTCTTCGTGAAGTCCTCTTCCTTGCGTCCCCGACCTCGAACCGCCTAAAAGTTGAGGATACGTTGCAACCTTATAAATATAAACTAACCTTGGGCTTGACTAGATTTTCGCGATGAAATTAATTTTTGTATAACTATTTATGAGAATAGTTTTTGGAAGTATTCTATATTTCTATAACGGTTATAGAAAATACTTGTCAAATAAATCACTTTTTGCAGCGAATCCGCTCCACTAAATTACTATTTTAACTGGATCGGCATTCCCAAGGTGTTTGGTCCGCCGATCCGTACCTTTTCATTACCATGTCGTTATTCATAGAGTTCGTTCAGCATTTTTTTAACAGCCCATATATTTCAAATGTGCTAAAGTGCAGAGATTGTGTATAAGTGTAAAAAAATCAGATCTCGAATAAGTGTAAATTATAACTGTGAAGCATCTCTAATTTACTATTTATTTTTAGTTTATCTTCGAATTTTACTTTCGAAATTATTAAATAATACATTTTTAGTCCAATATTGTTTTACTTCTTAACATTTTTGTGGTTTTCTGTATTAAACATACATATTTTTATTGAAAAGCAAAAACATTTCATAGTTTAATACCCAATTACTCTAGTTCTTTTACTTGCAAAATTGTTGTGCAAAGTATATTATAGTACCAAAGGCAATTATACTATAATTGTCTTTGATAGTACGGAAAGTAAAAAAAGGTTATTATTTTAGTACCAATAAGTATCTTTCTATGTTTTAAAACTGTAAAATTATTGACAAGACTTAACATAGTACGATTGTTGACTTCAAGATCAAGACTTAAATCAATTTTTATTAATTAATGCCAATTGTGCTCAATTTTGCCAATAAAGGCAATAATCAATTTGTCTGGCTGTGCTGAAAGTATTTTTAGTTTCGGAGTATATTAGTTTCAGTTATTTTGAAACGTGTGTGAAAAAGTTTTGTTGTTCCTGTTAGAATTAGTGTAGTTTTTGGTGATAATAAACTTGGGGAAAAATGGAGGAGATACTGTATATTTTTAATATAGGTAAGACATTTTTAGGTAAATGGTTGTTATTTAAAAAATTATTAAAAATATGTTCTCTGGTTGATATTGTGCAGGTTATAAACTCATGATTCATGAACGCATTCAAGGTTACCACGTGGTCGTTGGTTCAGTTCAGTAGTTCAGTTCAATATGCTAAAATATTTCATAAAATTAAAATATCATTACTATATGTATATTAGTATTATTTACCATTAAAAATCGCAAGATATAAACTAATCTTTCAATATATATGATAAAAATTACGTTTTCTTCAAAAAATAAAGATATTAAATGCATTTTTTTGCAAACTCCAAATTTTACGAAGCTATATAAGACTATACCTTGTTTCGTTGCAAGAGAGAGTAATAAATCATTTAATTTTATGGCAATTCGCATTCTGTGTTATTCCGAGTATAAATATTTTTCTTCAATTCTACCTCTAATGTACTGATAAGGCATTATAATTTTAGGCCGGCAGACTTCGTTCTAATTTTTGTCGACCTCTTGGGTTAAATACAAAGGAATAACAGATGTTTACCTGTATTTACGTGGGAATAATGTGATAAAAACCTTGACAGTGGCGGTGCGCATGAGTTTATTTTTGGGAACTTACCCTTTTTAAACAGTTTAGGTAAAATGAAAATCTTGTTTCTTTTATATGTGTAAAAAATTATTTTAAAATTTATAGTAGGTATATCAATATTGTACAGTTGGTATAATTATAGTTAATAATAACCATTTTAATAATACACATTAAAAATGCATAGTCAAAAAATAATTATTTAAAATATAATCTATACCTAATTAAATATGCTACATAACCTACATCTAGTTATTCACATTCTTTCATATCTGACATACTATCACTACTTGAGTCATATATGAGTCTACTTGTATAATAATTAGAGGTTCAACAGTTGTATCTAGTATTATATCCAAAGACCACATTTTATTTTCTACTTCTAATACATGTTCGACACATTTTTCCAGTTTTCTGGGGAAGCATTAGATATGGCAATTTGAAATAGTTGTTTTTATATCTACTAGTTTAAACGTAGTATTATTTCTGGCTACTTCCCTTTCACTTGTGCCCATCGCTTTTTGGTGGAATTATACCTCCCTCTTTTTCTTGTTTAAAAATTCTGTAAATTGTCGCTTTTTCCACCCCAGTCATCAACGCACATTTTTGAACACAATCGTCCACACTTAAATTAGAGTTTTGATCATTTCTAATACAGGGTGCGGCAGAATGGACTCCCACATTTCATCAGGCTAGAACATCGGTAATGGGAGTTGGATATTGGTGGGGATGGTCACATTCGCTTGGGCGATTGATAAGGTTTGTTACTAGGCGCTATGTCTTGGTCTGGTGACCAACGTGGATTTGTTATTGACCTATTATTCAAAAATGACGAATGTGTCACCGCGTCGAAAAGAGTATTTTGTACGCGCTTTCTGCCTCCGAATGCCTCTGTTCCAGACCGGAAAACAATTTTTAAATGGGTTGCTAACTTAAGGACAACTGTTTCTTGACTTTCCTAAATCAAGACAGCGATCCGAGATGAAACTGCTGCTATTCCTCAAGACATGGTGATAAAAGTGATACGGAACTTCTAGGAACGCCTTCGCATGTGTGTCGCTGCTAACGGCCGTCACTTACACGATATAATTTTGAAAACATAGTTAAAAAAACCTTAAAGTGTGCTCTTTTTGAAAATAATAAAAGTTTAGCTTCATATTTTATAGTAGACTTTTTATTTGCTACCCAAATGTGGGTGTCCATTCTGCCGCACCCTGTATAATCGAATACGTTTTTAACAAACTGCTTTTCAGTTAAATGGCCGAGACATGCGCGTTTCTGCGGAGAAGCCATTTTTACAATACTGTAATACTTTAAACAATACTCTAACAATTTATAACCACTCAGTTGCACATACGGAAAGATACTAAAATATATATAAAATTTATAATCCTTATTTAACGCAATTCGGTGTATTTCTACCTGTTCTTTGCCCCGAGACTGGTGCGCCTATGGTTTACAACCTTCTAACCGTCCTGGAGACATTTTTATTACTCTCTCTTGCAAAAAATAAGTATAAAATTATTTTTTGACATTTCTAGCAACCAAAACATATGATTATTTAAAGTCTAAAGTTAGTGTCGGACTGGGCCACTGGGCAAATGCCCGGTGGGCAAACGCCTTGTGGGCCACTAACGGAGGTGAAGCGGGGAAACATCCGAAGTAATAATAACAATTTGCGTTTAAAACAATATATATCTTTTATTACTCTGCAAAATTAATATTTACAATAGCTATGCTACTTTTAAATATATCTAAATAAAGCCCTCTAATAAATTTTAAAAGTCAAAAAATTGTCGCATCGAAGTTATGAACCAAAGAGAATAGACAAGGATAGAGGATCAATCGCCGTTTCGAAAAGTGGCACAATTTGAAGAAAGGTTCTGCGGGATGGCAGGGCATGCGCATACGCACTCCCATTGTCAAAATCGGCGGTATATTCAAAAACATTGATTTATTGAGTAAATATACATAAAGCATTAATAAACAGTGTGAAATGTGGTTAATACTGAAATTTATTAATATTTTAATGACTAAATATTGATAATTTAGTGCTAATAGTGTATTAAAATCTATTTGGTAGAAGTCTATTTTTTTCTTAGATCGGAATAGGTTAATGTGGAAAAATATATATAAATTTTAGGGAAATAAGAACTAAAAATGAAAATCTAAATATAATTATTTCTTGAAAACTAAACTTTTATTGTGAAATTACATATTTAGCATAAAGAATGGTTGTAAAATGTAAAGGAAGTGTATAATTTTAAGAAATATATGAAAATAGCACGCTTAAACATACCAACCAAATAAATTATAGATTTATTTTGATCCTATTTAGTTGAAAGGTATTATAGTGTATAAGTTAATATTACTTATACTGAGAAAAGCGTAGTAGGTTTTCAGTTTCCATAGGCCACTGTGCTTGGTCCATTTTATTCGATATCTACATACTTGTTTATTTAGGTATGAGGAAGCAGATAAGATTGTAGGTTTTAATTAACAATGAAAATTTAAGTTTCCACAATACTGGATACTTATTTTGAAATAAAATACTTTTGTAAAGGAAGCTCAGAAATGCTCGGTATTGCAGAAAAAAATCTTAATCTTAAACATCTTTTTTCCACAAATTTTCGATATTGACAAAAATAAGTGTACTTTCCTCTTAAGAAAAATTCATAATTTTTAAGATATTTCATATACCTACCATCGAAAACAATTAATATGGGATGGTTGAATTTTTCGTAAAATTAATAATATGCCTCGAGTTTGCCTTATGGTACGAACTTAAGTAGACACACTCTAATCTTGGTTTGTACCTCAACTGGGTCAGTTATTTAGTGTTCAGGCCTTTTCATTTTTTCGCTTTAGTATAATTTTTATCACTATTAATACTTTTTAAACTGGTCATTTGTCTGTCTTTACAGTTCAAGGAAATTTTTTAAATATGGAGTGACGCACACAGAAATCCTCTATTGGTTCTTTGTGCTTTTACCTCCAGCAAGATATTCATTAAATATACTTTACTTATTTATATAAAATATTAATGTATATAATATTTTCTAAAAAAATAAATCTTACATAAAGTGTTAATTTGTTTTTATTCATAAAAAAAAACAACGTAAATAATTTATTTAAAAAACCAATAAATTTACACAAATGTTGTTTCAATAATTTATATTTATAACACAGGTCACACGTAAAATTAAACCGAATAAAACACAAAACAAATAAACAGCCCCAACAATCACAAAACATCAGCTATATTGAACACATTGAAAGTCAAGGGTTTTGACATTTATAACAGCCAATAGCAAGCCGAAAAAAGAACCTCTCATGCCCATGACGAGTAATCCCGCTGTGTTAAGTTAACCATCAAACCTGTTAAAGTTCGCAAGATATTTGGCTGATAGTATTGATTCAGACACAAAAATGTTACGTAAAAGTGCGTAGTGAAAGAAAAAATTATAAATAAATCCATACTTTTAACCAAGCATATGCTTTTTAACAACTTTAAGCAAGAATAAAATAAAACTTTGACGAGCTTTTTCGGTCGCTAAATACAATCACAAGTCGCAGGTGTGTTCCATTTTTAATTGTTGGGGGTAAATCAACTGTTTCTCTCCCTTGTCCATTCTCTTTGTTATGAACTTTTAAATATTTCACTGGGTCACCAAACTAATTTTAGTCGTCAGTTTTAGCTCCGAGATAACGAAAATCTCCATGGTCACTCTCGAATTTGTGCCATTTTAATCTTTTGCCCGGTGGGCCAAATGGTGCCAAGTCCGACACTGTCTAAAATTCTAAATTTAAAAATATAATACTTGATATATTGACTTACTTGACAATATTGACTTACGAAAATCAAATGCAAAAGTTCTTTCTTTTGCATATTTCAAATTTTGTCAAGGTTATTAAGACTAAATTATATTAAAAGAAAATACCAAACTATATTTTTATTTAAAATCCAAAATTGATTGATTTAATGAAACATATGCAAATATTTTTTATGAACTGGTAATATCAAAAGACTATTAAAATAACTGCAAAATATTATACATTAAGGGTGTTTATGGTACACTTAACCATAGTAAATAAATTTTATTTAAATTTTTGCTTAGTAATATCTAAAAATTGCCAAACAATCAGTTTTGTGAAATTCGTTAAAAAATCTTTTTTTTTTAAAGTTCATTTCTAAAAAGGATTGCCATTTAAAAATAATAGTTGGACACAAAAATGTGATTTTGCCTATTTGTTTTATTTTTATTCCTTTTTAACACGCTTTTATTAACTTTGGGTTGTAACTATCCATCTATCTATCTATCTATGTAACGGAATCTTTGAGCCTAATTTTTACCAACTTCCAGCTATTCGATTTCTTTGAAACTTTGCACACTTATTAAGGACCCATGACAATGCAATAATCTGCAAACAGTATCCCGTTATCCTGGTTAGGATCGCCAGGATAAAAAAATTCCTTTATATTGTTACGGACATTAAAAATAAGTGTTAGTTTATAGAATTTTATAAAGTTAGGACCTTTTAATTTAGTCTGATAATTTATTTGAATAATTTACCTTAGATTTTCCAAGTTCTTTCATCAGTTTCGAAGGTTTCCGGAAAACGTCCGAATTATCCATTGAGAACTTTTATGCCATCCTGTACTATGGAATTTTCACGATATTTCTCGAAGATTCTAGATCATTCTTTACTCTTCCACCATACTATAAAAGGGCGACGGGAAACCTCCGATCGAGTTAGTACCGATTCGACTTTTGTGCTGTAAACTTCGAGACAGTGACAATTTAAGATTTTGCCGTTATTGCAACCATAGTTACGTTAAATGTTAATAAAGGTATAAAAACGAAGGCACGTGTTTTTATACGAGGTGTTTTGGAACATTTGGTGTCAGAAGCGGAACGAGGTTACCCAAGGAAGCCGAAGTGGTAAGAAGATTGAATGCTAGTAGAGACCAGAAAGCAAACTACGATGGAGGAAATATGTGCACTAATTAAGATAATGATAAAAAAACAAGAAGACCTTAAAAACGAAATGAAGACCAGTTTAGAACAAATGAGATTCAGTTTAGAAGAAATAAAGCTTGAAATTCGAACTAGTCAAGAAGAAATGAAACAAGAATTAAAAGAAATAACGGTGAAGATTAGAGAAAATCTAAAAGAAGAAATTTATCACAGCCAAGAGGAAATGATGTTGCTTGAGTTAAAACTTACCAAAGAAGATGTTAAAGAAGAATTGGACAGAACAAATACAGCAGACTGTACAGTTGGTTCAAAGTCAAGTGCAACAAGTCCAAGATCAAGTTCAACAAGTTCAAGGGCAAATGCAACAGGAAGTTCAACAATTACAGCGGGAAATTAAAAATATTGCCAGTACAGGTGTAGTCTCAGGATGTGGTACTCCAGCAACTGTTATGAAACCACCAACTTTTGACGGAAAGGTACCGTGGGCTCCGTACCTTAGACAATTTGAAGCAGCTGCAAACGGCAATAACTGGAGCCCAACAGAAAGAGCACGAGCTCTTGTACTTGCTCTTCGAGGAAAAGCTACGGAGGTGTTAAGAAACATTCCCGAAGAAAAGCTGTCCGATTACGAATCGATTATCATGTTTCTAGAGAAGAGGTACGGCGAAACCCATCTACAAGAAGTCTATAAGTCGCAGCTCCAGGGACGAAGACAGAAATACAACGAAAGTCTCCAGGAGTATGAAGCAGATATTGTACGTCTAATTAACCTGTCATATCCAACCTACCCGGAAGAAATAAAAGAAGAACTAGCTGTGGGCTGTTTCATTGAAGGTCTACGTAATCCAGATATGAGCCAAGCATTAAGAATGGCCAGGCTTAAGAAAATTTCTGAAGCTCTTGCTTACGCACTTCAGTTTGAAATAGCAAAGCGGACATCCAGAACTCAGGCAAGACTTGGAAGAACAAATTATCCACCAAAAGATGGCAATCCAAATAATAATTTGACCAGAGTGATACAGGAGTTGCAAGAAATCATACGTAATCAACAAACTGAAAAAGACAACAGAATTACATTTAGAAGAAGAAATATCATTCGTTGTTGGAAGTGTGGTAAAGAGGGGCATATACAGAGAAATTGCTCCAGTTTTCAGGCCTCTTCTAGTAGTGCAGAAGACTCCCAGTTCAAGGGGCGAGACCTGACTAAGTGTTACCAAGAACCATCAACAACAACAATTAGGGTATCCCGGTTACAGAACAATGGCTCCAGCTTGGTAGTACCTGGAAATGTATGCGGTCGAGAATGTGAGATGGTACTAGATACTGGTTCTACACATACCATCGTGAGGCCAAACATCATATCCCACTGCAAAATATTCCGACCTGAGAAGAATTATATTTTGGAAACTGCCAATGGTGAAGTCATACCAGTTCAAGGCATACACGAAGCTAGAATTACCCTAGGAACAACATCATTTACACACGTTGTGTTTGTTGCCAATATAATGGACGAAGTTATTCTCGGCCTTGACATTATGAAAAATCAGAAGTTTGTACTAGACCTTCCACAACGGGTACTGAGAACTAACAATGAGGAAATTGTGATGAGATTTCCAAAAAGTAATGAAACAACAATTCGAGAAGTGGTACTTGCAGAAGATGTCACATTACCGCCAAGTTCAGAGAGCATTATTCAAGCAAGGTTTGAAGACTCAGAAGAAGGTGAAGACGTTTCGTTATACAATACGAGAAGAATCAAGGGGGTTCACCGAAACTACAAAAGTCATGTAAAGTGGTGACACGGCATAATGAAAGAAGTACATCTAAAAATGCTAAGCCGCTATTAAGACCGTGAAGATACTTGATCGAGACGATCAAAACTTGGGAGGGGGCAATGTTACGGACATTAAAAATAAGTGTTAGTTTATAGAATTTTATAAAGTTAGGACCTTTTAATTTAGTCTGATAATTTATTTGAATAATTTACCTTAGATTTTCCAAGTTCTTTCATCAGTTTCGAAGGTTTCCGAAAACGTCCGAATTATCCATTGAGAACTTTTATGCCATCCTGTACTATGGAATTTTCACGATATTTCTCGAAGATTCTAGATCATTCTTTACTCTTCCACCATACTATAAAAGGGCGACGGGAAACCTCCGATCGAGTTAGTACCGATTCGACTTTTGTGCTGTAAACTTCGAGACAGTGACAATTTAAGATTTTGCCGTTATTGTAACCATAGTTACGTTACATTGTTAATAAAGGTATAAAAACGAAGGCACGTGTTTTTATACGAGGTGTTTTGGAACAATATTATAAAAACAACACCTGTGTTGCCATCTTTTGGCAACATCCCAAACTTTTCTCAGGAACTTTAACTACTCTTGACAAAATGGCGAAGGAATTTTTTAGTGAATAAACTGGAGCATTTTTACATACATACATACATACATGCATATCGAACTAAAAATGAAAAATAAATAATAGTTTAAAAAACTAAAAAACACGCTTTTATATGCAACCGAACTAAAAATTAGAAAATAATTTTTCATTAAAAAAAATATTGTCACTTCAGAGTAAAAAGCGTGGGGTGCATTTTACTATTTTTTCATAACTTTTCCCTCATAGATATTGGCAAATATAATAATTATAACATTTAATATATTAAGCACCCCACGCTTTTTACTCTGAAGTGACAATATTTTTTTTATGAAAAATTATTTTCTAATTTTTAGTTTGGTTGCATATAAAAGCGTGTTTTTTTGGTTTTTTAAACTATTATTTATTTAAAATACCAACAAACTATTAAATAATGGTATTTTATTTAAATCACGTTATCATATCTTAAATCACCTGAGATCCTCATATAATCAATCAGAAAAACATTTCTAAAAATTTTAGATTCTAACTAGTTATTATTCCCGGCTTCGCTCGGGAGTTGATATGAGACCCAAATAACCGTTGTTCTGAATGAAGTTCAAATACTCGACAACAGATAGCGCCACTACACTTAATTTCCAAGTTGAAGGGTTGGAAGAGTCCTTATATCTTTAAAAATACGCCCTTTAGGGTAAAGCGTGAACTTTCTTGTTCGAGGGGGATAAAGGGCTATCACACTATATAAGTACCTTTATCGTATCGGGACTCCTTTTCAAGTTTCATCGGCACGCACATTTTATCAACTTAGTTTTATTATATACTAGCTACGATTTCCGGCTTCACACTATATAAGTCCCTTTATCGTATCGGTACTCCTTTTCAAGTTTTATCGGCACGCACATTTTATCAACTTAGTTTTATTATATACTAGCTATGATTCCCGGCTTCGCTCGGGAGTTGATGAGACCCAAATAACCGTTGTTCTCAATGACGTTCAAATACTCGACAACAGATGGCGCGACTACACTTAATTTCCAAGTTGAAGGGTTGAAAGAGTCCTTATATCTTTAAAAATACGCCCTTTAGGGTAAAACGGGAACTTTCTTGTTCGAGGGGGATAAATGGCTATCACACTATATAAGTCCCTTTATCGTATCGGGACTCTTTTTCATGTTTTATCGGCACGCACATTTTATCAACTTAGTTTTATTATATACTAGCTATGATTCCCGGCTTCGCTCGGGAGTTGATATGAGACCCAAATAACCGTTGTTCTGAATGAAGTTCAAATACTCGACAACAGATGGCGCCACTACACTTAATTTCCAAGTTGAAGGGTTGGAAGAGTCCTTATATCTTTAAAAATACGCCCTTTAGGGTAAAACGGGAACTTTCTTGTTCGAGGGGGATAAATGGCTATCACACTATATAAGTCCCTTTATCGTATCGGGACTCTTTTTCATGTTTTATCGGCACGCACATTTTATCAACTTAGTTTTATTATATACTAGCTATGATTCCCGGCTTCGCTCGGGAGTTGATATGAGACCCAAATAACCGTTGTTCTGAATGAAGTTCAAATACTCGACAACAGATGGCGCCACTACACTTAATTTCCAAGTTAAAGGGTTGAAAGAGTCCTTATATCTTTAAAAATACGTCCTTTAGGGTAAAACGGGAACTTTCTTGTTCGAGGGGGATAAAGGGCTATCACATTATATAAGTCCCTTTATCGTATCGGGACTCCTTTTCAAGTTTTATCGGCACGCACATTTTATCAACTTAGTTTTATTATATACTAGCTATGATTCCCGGCTTCGCTCGGGAGTTGATATGAGACCCAAATAACCGTTGTTCTGAATGAAATTCAAATACTCGACAACAGATGGCGCCACTACACCTAATTTCCAAGTTGAAGGGTTGGAAGAGTCCTTATATCTTTAAAAATACGCCCTTTAGGGTAAAACGGGAACTTTCTTGTTCGAGGGGGATAAAGGGCTATCACACTATATAAGTCCCTTTATCGTATCGGGACTCTTTTTCATGTTTTATCGGCACGCACATTTTATCAGCTTAGTTTTATTATATACTAGCTATGATTCCCGGCTTCGCTCGGGAGTTGATATGAGACCCAAATAACCGTTGTTCTGAATGAAGTTCAAATACTCGACAACAGATGGCGCCACTACACTTAATTTCCAAGTTGAAGGGTTGGAAGAGTCCTTATATCTTTAAAAATACGCCCTTTAGGGTAAAACGGGAACTTTCTTGTTCGAGGGGGATAAATGGCTATCACACTATATAAGTCCCTTTATCGTATCGGGACTCTTTTTCATGTTTTATCGGCACGCACATTTTATCAACTTAGTTTTATTATATACTAGCTATGATTCCCGGCTTCGCTCGGGAGTTGATATGAGACCCAAATAACCGTTGTTCTGAATGAAGTTCAAATACTCGACAACAGATGGCGCCACTACACTTAATTTCCAAGTTGAAGGGTTGGAAGAGTCCTTATATCTTTAAAAATACGCCCTTTAGGGTAAAACGGGAAGTTTCTTGTTCGAGGGGGGATAAAGGGCTATCACACTATATAAGTCCCTTTATCGTATCGGGACTCTTTTTCATGTTTTATCGGCACGCACATTTTATCAACTTAGTTTTATTATATACTAGCTATGATTCCCGGCTTCGCTCGGGAGTTGATATGAGACCCAAATAACCGTTGTTCTGAATGAAGTTCAAATACTCGACAACAGATGGCGCCACTACACTTAATTTCCAAGTTAAAGGGTTGAAAGAGTCCTTATATCTTTAAAAATACGTCCTTTAGGGTAAAACGGGAACTTTCTTGTTCGAGGGGGATAAAGGGCTATCACATTATATAAGTCCCTTTATCGTATCGGGACTCCTTTTCAAGTTTTATCGGCACGCACATTTTATCAACTTAGTTTTATTATATACTAGCTATGATTCCCGGCTTCGCTCGGGAGTTGATATGAGACCCAAATAACCGTTGTTCTGAATGAAATTCAAATACTCGACAACAGATGGCGCCACTACACCTAATTTCCAAGTTGAAGGGTTGGAAGAGTCCTTATATCTTTAAAAATACGCCCTTTAGGGTAAAACGGGAACTTTCTTGTTCGAGGGGGATAAAGGGCTATCACACTATATAAGTCCCTTTATCGTATCGGGACTCTTTTTCATGTTTTATCGGCACGCACATTTTATCAGCTTAGTTTTATTATATACTAGTTATGATTCCCGGCTTCGCTCGGGAGTTGATATGAGACCCAAATAACCGTTGTTCTGAATGAAGTTTAAATACTCGACAAGAGATGGCGCCACTACATTTAATTTCCAAGTTGAAGGGTTGGAAGAGTCCTTATATCTTTAAAAATACGCCTTTTAGGGTAAATTGGGAACTTTCTTGTTCGAGCGGGGATAAAGGGCTATCACACTATATAAGTCTCTTTATCGTATCGGGACTCCTTTTCAAGTTTAATCAGCACGCACATTTTATCAACTTAGTTTTATTATATAATAATGATAATGATAATGATTTGTCTAATAAATCTAAAAATGTTAAAATATACTGGGTGTTTCATTTAAAAATTTATATTTGTAGTCATTTCCGGGTATTCCGGAAGTGCCGGAAATGAAAAATTTTGAGAAAACTCTCCTCTTCTTATAACATTTACCTATAAAATACCAAAGACAATTATAATTGTTTTTGTCTATACCAAGTCTCATTTTGATATGTCTGATGGATTCTCTAACAAATTCGTGGACTCCCGCTTTTGGTTAATCGTGTATTTTAATTAAATTCAAAACATGTCTGTATGAAATATTATAATTAAAAACGAATTATCTCAAAATAAAAAAATGTGTCTAATATGTAAAAATATACATTAAAGTTGTATCAACGATTTATTGGTGTAAAATAAAATCGTTGGTTGCATCATTAACTTCCAAAGTCGGTCTATATTACAGGGTCACGACATTCGGCCATATTGCTTTTGGCGTGTTATGACGTGACATCTCCCATTTTTCGGCCATGTTGTTTAGTGCTGGAGATATACAGTTTATTGTATTAGTAGAACAACCGTTTACACAACAGTTTTTAATTATTATTAAGTTGAAAATTATTTTACTTTAAATAAAAAACAGTTGGAATTACATCTTTCAACAAATATAACTTCCAAAACAATGCAAAATGAAATGCGCAAATTCTAGACGCCACTGGATTGATCATCAGCTTTGATTTTACCCAGTCTTGCCAACTTTTCTCCGTGTAGTGCCCTTTCCTTGCGTCCCCGACCTCGAACCGCCTAAAAGTCGAGGATATGTCGCAACCATGGTGACCTGGAGGTCACCATAGTCGCAACCTTATAAATATAAACTAACCTTGATTAACTTATACTTTTATTGACGTAATTTTTTATTAGGTCTGTTTGACAAGGTAAAGTTTAGTATAGTGGAATGTTGTGGAGGACTAGAAAGTGAAAATAAGTTAAAGTTTTGATGCCAAACGCGTTTAACTGAGTTATGTCACAAGTGTCAAAATTTTAAAAAGGCTGTTATCGTAGACGGGAGAATGGGGCTTTTATGCTTTTATTTATAAACAAATAAATTTTTACATATTTGGGTTTCTTGTTCTCTATACTTGTTTGAACGAGTGGTCCAAAGACTTCTTCGACAAGAATTAGCGGTTTAATAAAATGTACCTAACTTCACGACCTCGAAAATAATGTAGTTGAGTTAAAAAGAAAATTTATAACAAGGACTGGATGCCAAACACCTAGTCCTGAATTCAAACTTCTACTAACCCTGTATGTGCGAGTTTTGGGACTGCCAGAAAAAAATTAGATACATTCTTTTAAGAAGATATTTTTATAAGTATTTTGCAATGACATAACATAATGGACCGGCCCTCGCGATCGCTTATTGACTCCAGAGCAGTGCGAGAGAGATGGAGCTAATTACGGCAAAAACGTGTAATTATATTCGTTTACCGTTAGAAAGCAGTTGAATTAAAAAATGATTTCTTGTGTTCTAAAGTTAATTGTGATCAAAATTTTTAACTATAGTTGTTGTTTAATATGGTTCACTCAGTGCACTATGTGCAGCCATAAATTGCACTGCAAGGTGGAAAAAAGGCGATACTAAATACTCAAAACTCTAAATACTTTTGTTTAATTTTTTATTGCTACTGTAACACAAAATATACGTTTAAATCATAAAAACTACATTAGACAACGGATAAACAAATGTTTTTTAATATATAAAAAAATATTTTAATTAAAGATTGAAGTAAGCGGTATCTAATAAAAACACCCAAAAATAGTAAGAAAAATAACTTTACAAAAATTATATAGTTAAAAAATATGTATATAATGTACAATAATCTATTTATAAGAAGTCGAAAAAGTTTAACAAATAGGCACAATGTTCTGAAAATATACTTTAAACCCCATATTCCCATTTAAATTCCATTACTTGCCGGGCTTTCTTGCCGTAATTAGCTCTATCTCTTTCTCGGACCTCTTTCTCTTTCGCTGGCCGCAAATAAATTCACAGCAGTAATACGTCGGGGCCGGTCCATTATGTCATGTCATTGGTATTTTGTACTTGGCGTCTGGGGAATTTTTATGGTTTATATATTGCAGTAAACCTGTTAATATCAACTATGAATTTGCACCCTTTAGGAAGAACATCTTATTCTGAAAGACCCAGTATTTTATTGTAATTATATTATAACTATTGATTCTAAACAAATAAGTATATTTTTTTGGTAAACTAGATCAAATATAAAGTTTATCAATTGTTAATAAACTAGACAATGTTATAATCTGTTGATAACAACGTGATTTTATGGTAACCCAGGTCGGTTATAAAGAGATTTAGTTTTATCGCAAAATATTTTAATTGTTTAGCTTGTCGGAAGAAAGTTCATTTATTGTGATTTATTTGCATTGAATTTTGAAATAATTTCCTGGTTCTACATTTTTTGGTAAGTTTCGTCGTATTTAACATGAACGAAACAGACATCACGATAATGACATAGTATAACATACTGGTAAATCTAAGATGGCGACCATAGGTTTTTTCACAACAACCGAATCACGTGAATAAATAATCTATTATGGTCACCATATTAAAAAAAAACAATACATTTTTCTTTTTGTTATTAAAATAAAACTATAATTTTCAATTTAAATATAACATAAAAGAGCGGTTTTTCTCTTTAAAATGGTTGGAAACTTCCAAATTTTCACTCGTCATCTATTAATATTAACAATTTAATTTACGAAACGCCCAGGTTTGGCATGACGCGCTACTAAATAAACTTCTCTTCTATATACCGGGGTATACACGGTCATGCAAAACTGTCACATCTGTCAAAAAAGCCAAAGCTCGCGCGCAAATTTGACCAAGTGTATTAATGTCGCATGCCAAGCCACATCTAGCTTGGCATGTGACTCGATGTCCGAGTTTGATTTTTGGTGGCGCGCGTCGTGATGTGTAGGACATGTCAGTTAACGTTTTAGTTTAGGAACGTCGCTTACGGGGTAATATTGTTTGTTTTGAGTTAACAAAATGGCTTATTGGCGCCAGGAAGATGTATTGCGAAATTTTATAGATATGTACCAAGCTTATTCATGCTGCGAAAAAAATTTCGCCAAATTACGCTTATGTTCAAGTTGATCACACCACCAGCTGTTAAAACTGACGCTGAACTGGCAGGTACATCTGAATAGTGTATATCAAAAGCGTCATTTGACATTTGCTTTCATGCAAGTGCGTTTTAGGTTTGCATGACCGTGTATACCCCGGTTATGGTCTTCCAACAAAACTCTGTGCATGGCTTACTAGTTCTTTTTTGATCGACGTATATCAGTTATTGTGGACGGTACTCTTCAATTTTTTTACCAAATTAATGCTCGGGTGCCTCTGGGCTCTGTACTGGCACTAATTTGGTTTTTCTTAACATTAACGACCCTTTCTCTTCCACCACAAATTTGATTCATAATTTTGCTGACGATAGTACCCTCCACTCCAGTTTTCGGGTTTTCAAACTCATCTCTAGGGAATGCAGATATCTCTTTCACAACAACAACTTATAAGCGTCCAAGTTCTGCATAGAAAAGACACATTTAATCTTGTTGGCGTCACATTTGCGAATGACCTTAACTGGCATAAACACATTATATCTATAGCCACGGCAGCTTCAAAAATGGTTGGATTTTTTTCGGGAAAAAAGTATTTTTCTCCTTCAAATTTGTACACTTTGTATGTATCCCAAATCCGACACTCTCTGGAATATTGTTCTCATATCTGAGGGAATGACGTCCTCCACAATTCTGGTCATTCTTGATTCCATTCAAAGAAGAGCTTGTTCGTCGTAACGATCTTTTGCTTACAGAGAAGCTTCTCTTGCCCATCGTCGGGTTGGTAGGGGTTCTGTCGCTTTTTTATAGGTACTTTCACAGCTTCTGCTCCGGGGAATTGTACAGTATAATTCCCCCACTTGCAGGTTCCAACAGAGAAACTCGTGGTGCCGCACGGATGCATGCCTATACGGTCCAACTTGACAGGCCCCAAACTTTTTACTTTGTTCGTTCTTTTATTTTCAGAATTCTTATATTGTGAAATCTGCTGTTTGCGAAAGTCTTCCCTTCTCCTCCGAATCTCTAAGTTTTTAGTTCCGTTTTACCCAACTCTTTCTATGCTGACACCCACGGTACGTTAGTATTTAGGTTTTTAGCCTTCGTGGATTGTATAAAAAAATGTATGTAATTTATTTTAGAAAAAGTAGTTAGTAAAAATAATTTTTAAACATTAATAATGGCTGTACTTTTTTTTAAAGTAAACTCTGCCCATCATTTTAAAAATAAACATCATAGTGTGATACATCATTAAAAAATATACAAAGAGTTGAAACATAAAAAAATGGGCACTTTATAAATATAAATGGTACCGTTAAATTTTTTATAATCATTCCTTTTAAAAACCCATAAGAGAACAAATTGGAATTAACAACAACCTGTGATACCTTTTATAAATTTTTGGATTTCTTAACAATTTTGATTTTCCCAGTTAAGGTACGCGCACATATGTCGGCATCGGACGGACGGGACGGTACGGATCGGAAAAAATGGTTTTAATGAAATTAAATTAAGCAGTGCACCTATGTGCGGGCGATTTGCACCGGATTCAAAAAATCCCGCGAAAATATAGCAACTTGAAGTAAAATCCAGCCAACACCGTTTCATATATTGCGATACAGGTCAGAAATTGAGTTATTTGACAAGAATTTAAGACGATTCCTACCGGAGGGTTTTAACCCAGTTGTTTTATACCATGGGTAAAAAGGCGCTAACTTTTAATATGTACCCATGGTTTTCCCATGACTCAGCATGTGCCTGTGTGTCATTTAATTTCACCAAGACTATTTTTTCCGATCCGTACCGTCCGTCCGATGCCGACGTATGTGCGCGTACATTTAATATTTTATTTTTTGTTTCAGACTCGGCAGATAAAATGCGAATGCCAACATGGGCACAAAACGCAAAGAGCCCTAAGTCGTAAGAAGGAAGTTATAGCAGAGTGACGACACAAAATTGGCCAAAGTTTTGACAACTTTAGATTTGACAGCTCTCCGGTATAGGCAGTACGTTGGGAGTGGGGGTGTACGTACTGGCGGGGAAGTAGCGAAAACTACCGCAGGGCCGAGCTGTGATTATTTCGTTTCTGGTGGCTGCATTGGCGTCAATTTTGGCGGGTAATATATTTTTATTAACAACTGTACAGGGTTTATTGAAGCACTCTTGTTTGACCTCCGGACAGTGCGGACGTGCGTAGAGGACTACAAAGTTCTTCCCGGAGTGGCGGCTAGAGGTGTCCGTACAAACGTTTTTTACCTTCGAGGATCAAGGAAAGATTCACGCTAAATTGACGGCATCTTTCTTCTGGATCTAAGCGCTGTGAGCGAAGATTCCTATAAGCTGATGGTATCCTGTTTGGTGGTGACCACGAGGTATTTCTCAAATGGCGGAAAATAGATGGGCGTGCCATGGGAACTGTCAGTAGTGAAAGTGAAGGTTATACGTAACACCAGTAGCAGATCTTGGTTTGACAGCCGACAATGTATGCATTGCATCGATTGTTGAATTGTTTGTTTTCTTTTTGGAATTTCTGGGAGCTACGAGCTCGATTATCCAGATTTTCCGCCGACGAAGCCCTGGAAAGCATAGTCCGGAAGGGGGAGAGTGGTAGAATGGACCTGAAGGGACCAAAGCCAAGAAAAAAATAGAAATAGAAATAGAAAGATAATGTTTTCGAGAAAAAGCAGTGACATGTCAAATATATATTTTTTTCATTTTAAGTTTAAACTCCTCTCGAACGCCACTTTTATTTTTCTAAAATCCCCTGTATGGTTTAAATTATGGTCTAGTTAAATACACTAACCCAATAAAGAACAATTAATAAACTGCTTTAAGAGCACATTTTTCTAAGTCATTATAATAAAATGTTATGTTCAATTGACATACTTTGATGATATTAGTCTGGTTAGTCTGTCTGGGACAATGGGTTATTTATATGTAGTTTTATTTTATTTTTACAATATACTAGATATGCACACTTTAATATGTATAATAAATATCAATAAAAAATAGCACTATGATGACATCATAAAAATTATTGCCTATATATACAATGTATCGCAAATATAATCCAAAATTTTATTCTTAGAACCCAAAGTCGATTGATGAGATAAAGTCACGACATTCGCCATATTGGCTAGCGCGGCTGTGACGTCAGTCGGGCCATTTTCGGCCATGTTTGATTTTAGGCAGATTAGTGGCGTAGAATTAGGGAGAAAACAAAAAAGAACTGTATGTTGTAAACAAAATTAATTGGATTATTTTAATAGGCATAACCTAAAACAAAAACATAAATGTGGTTTAAATATTGAAAATTAAAAATTATCAAAGCGACGACAGGACGATGAAGTACCTGGCAGAGCAAAACATTTTCCATTCGTAAGTCAAAAACCATTTTAAAAACTTTATATACAGGGTGTCCGCTAATGAATGGTACACAGAAAAACCACAGATTCCTTATGCCAAAATATTAAGATTTAACTAAACATACCTAATATCCAAAAGTTTATAGGAATATATCTTAATAAAAACGGTATCTAGGGGTTTTTAAACATTAGCTTTTCAGATCGAATATTAATTTTTGTGTGTAGTCTAAAGGGCGATGGGTACACTATTTAAAATTCTCTAAAACTACCCAATTTTTTGTTAGTACTCTGTATGTATGTAAACTAGTAAGCTTCTCTATGCTTTCTGCACAAAAAAGGTATACTTAGTAAGAATCGGTCTTGACAACCGTTTTTAAAGGTATTCACGTTTTAGTTGTTCAGTGCACCCGAAAGTATGTACCTTCAGTAACATCGTATTAGCTATAATTACAACTGCTCAGATATAAATAGCTGATAGTTTAAAACTCCTGGATACCGAGTTTTATTAAAATGTTTAAAACATAACAGAAATTTTGAAATACATGAATAAAAAATATTTATATCCTTTTAACACACCGTATCTTCCTTATCATTAACTTTTGGATATAGGTATGTTTGTTTAAATCCTACATGGGTATTTTCGCATAAGAAATCTGTGGTTTTTCTGTGTAGGTACCATTAATTAGCGGACACTCATCTGTATCATATGTATATAAAAACACTATCAAAATCTCTAAAATAAAAAGAGTCCGAACCAATAATATGTGAAGTCTCTAAACTAACCAAAAACATTAACAACTGGAAATCCTTGCAAAATATACAACCAAAATGAAAATGGAAAATTTCCACAGTTTTTACCAAACAAAGCTTCGACAAGGCACGATTCTGTCATCAGCTGATAATGCTACCAACTTTGAACAGAACTGCCAACCAAAATCGTAATTCTCACACCCTTACTTCCTGACAAAAGCTATCCCCGGTCTTGCTTATGTCTAAACCCCTTCTCATAAAGAAACTCTGCTTAAAACCAAACGAAATTCTGTTTTGACATGAAAATTATAAACGAAGTGGCAACATTTCTTCTTAACAATTATAATACGGAATGTTTAATCTCTCCTTAAGGGTGTAAAGTTAAATTTTATACCCTTGTATAAAAATTAATATTTTAGGTCTCTGTTATGCTGAATTTGGTGCTCAGAGTTCCTAAGGCTGGGTCTGCATACGTCTACAGTTACGTATGTATAGGGAGAATTTTTGCGTTTATAATTGGTTGGAATCTCATATTGGAGTATCTTATAGGTAAGTATTTATTTTACTTGAACTCGTCAATGTTAAAAATACCTTCTTAACTTCTTTGTTTTTGTTGCACAAAATATGTAAAAATGTTAGTTTCTTGGGTTAATTATCTAGTTTTTTTGAGTAAGTTATCTGATTTTTTTATCTGCTTAGACAGGGATGGAGAATCAATGGCATGCGACATAATATCTTAAGCATGTCACAAATTTTAATATGCACTATACACTACAAACAAATGTGTTTTTCCGAAAATCTCAAATTCAAAATTATTTTATGGCACGTCTATGACCTTATTAAACATTTCTTTAGAAAAATGGCACATTGGATACGTAAAGGTTCGCCTTCCCTGCCCTAAGAGATACAAAGTACGTCAAAAGGTGTTCACTTTTGTACTACACTTCTATATAGAACACAAGTTTTTTTAAATATGCACTTGGGGCTAACGTTAAGTTGGCTCTTACCCACATAAATTCCTTTTAACTTTCTGTGGGTTGGTATGTACCCATATAACATTTTTTCCCGGCAAGGCATTGGCAAAAAGGTATTAAAAAGACATCAAAATGGGCAATTGGCCGTTATTAGGCCACGTGTTGCTGAAAATGTGATGGCATCCATCATTAATAAGTTATGCTGAAAAAAATGCATTTAGGATGATGGCATCCATCATTAAAAAGGTTTTGGCAAAAATATGCTTTTTAGATGATGGCATTACATTATTTTTTTCCTAATGACAATAAAATGCATTTTTACCGTCCAGGGAACTAAAATGTACATAAATAATGCACATGCATAATGTGTGTTTATGTACAGGGTGTCCCATAAAAATTAAATACTATAATTTTGGAAAAACCATAAGCGCGCTTGTGGCTGCTTCCGGTTGTATCGGCAAGCGTCGATCTCCGGAGTTAAGCAGTGAAGTGCGCGCCCATAACTTGGATGGGTGACCGGCGTTGTCGGTTTTGGGCAACGGCACACAGTGTTCTGCTCGGGGGTGCGGACCGAGCAACAACCATCGAAGTTATGGAATGAATGGTGTGTGAATGGGAAGGAGTAGGGGTCAAGGTACAATAAGCCTTCAAGCTGCAGTGCACCACCTAGGGGGCGGTCGTCGGCCTGGGTGGGATGACCCCGAGAGGGCGAAAAAAACAATTAAAAAGTAAAAATTTTTATCAAAACAGACTGCAAGCTGTAACCACCTGTAAGTAAGCAATTTATATTTTGTGTACAAATGATGTGAAGAAGTTACTTCAGTTCTTTAATTTTTCATGAATAAACTGTCATTTGGTCTCAAGAAACTACAAAGAGTAAAATAAGTTAAAGTGAAAAAATTGACATTCCTTTTAGTGAAATAAAAATTAAAATTTTTTTACTTGTCTTAGCATAGTGAAATCAGGGAAAAGTATGTGTGCAGAGAATGAATGATTAGATCTAAATTTAAGAGCTTATATGTATTGGTTGATTATTTAATTATTAATCGACTTTCATTGAAATGACACTACTTGACAGCTAAAAATAACATTTAACCACCCTATTGAACGTTCATTAAAATTGTGTTTAGTCTACAAGAGACTGACGCACCCTTTTCGAAATTGTGAAAGAAACAAAAGTAATTCTGTCACGATTGCGAACACCATTTATTAGTTTTTAGATAAAATAATTTGAAATCCTAGTTGCGCTTCAGCTGACTAATATTTTTTTTATATTTTTAGGTTCTGCATCATGTGTAAAGGCCCTGTTCCTCTACTTTGATAACTTAGCAAATAATACAATGTCGCATTATTTCGAGCAAACGATGCCCATGCAAGGAGGGCAGATTGCAACGTATGCAGATATTTTCTCTCTTGCTTTATCGTTAATTTTTTCAAGTAAGCATATTGTATATATAGTTAAGACCATATTTATTTCATTCTGAAAGCAATGCCGCCAAGTACGCAAAAAATGATAAAGTAAACACACCTTTTCGAAAGCACATGGCCTCTGACAGAGCCTAATTACATATTTTTTAGATAAATAAATAGGAATATTGCGAAAACACGTATTAGGTACTTAAAAACATTCTCTTATTTCGTCTCTGACGTACCATAAAACCTGCAACGCATGGCTTAGTCGTGGGTTTGACTATTTTTGCTGCAATTAATCGTTGTTTACAAAAGGGTTTATTTGTTTTATCATTTTTTGTGTACTTGGCGGCATCGCTTTTAGAATGAAATAAATATGGGTCTAAGTATACCATTCTGTTGACGCATATCGCCTATTTTGAGCATATTTTAAGTCTTCAGAAGCACCTGTTAGAGTCGACCACGAATATTCATACAGCCATATATGGAGGCGGCGCGTTAACTCAGTCTGTCAATTTTGAGATGTATATAATAATACACTAAATTAAAATTTAAAAATCACCACTTTTCCTTTTCTGATTTTTTATTAACCAATAAACCAGGAAAAACACCGAAAATAGAATACCAATTTTAAATACAGAGGAAAAAATAAATTATGTATGTATGTATGGAATTTTTACACCACTTTTAGAATCTTGCATTTTATTAACAGGGATGTTATATTTTTTATTCTAATTTATATTTAACCAATTTCTTTTGAAGAATATTTTAGGATGAATAATGATTATCACTTAACACCACAGCTCATATGGGCAAATCCGTAATCAACGCAAAAACGATTAAGAGAAGAATAATTACTTTCCGATTTTCTGTTAACTGTGGTTTAGAAAAGCCTTTTTTCGGTTTTGAAAACCGTTTTCGGTTTTAGGTTTTAAGATCGTTTTCGGTTTTAAAAACCGATTTCGGTGTATCGGTTTTAAAAACCGTTTTCGGTTTTGAAACACGGGTTCGGTTTTTTGGTTTTAAAAACCGGTTTTTAAAACCAGTGCGACAACCGAAAAATTTGACATTGATAGGCTGGGTCAAAGCGCCGCTTCCTTATATGGTGGCATGAATATTCGTGGTGGACTCGTCCAAAGGAACCTCCCTAAAAAGGTTTTAAAATTATTCTTATCATGAATACCATTTCATAACTGGCCTAGGGATTATAATTTAAAGAAAAATAAAATTATTATTTGTGTATTACACCCTAATGGATCCATATTTTTTTTTTTTGAAAAAAAGGAAAAAAATTTAGCTAAAAATGGCGGTATGACTGTGAGAAATACGCTTAATAATAAGGCTTTAATCTTAACTAAAGTATACATTTTTTAGTTGCTTTAGCATTTGGTGCCAAAGAATCATCTGTTGTAAACAACGTATTTACTTTTGTAAATATATGTATTGTACTTCTAGTTATTATATCTGGAGTATTTAAGGGTATGTATACATTTACACCTGTATTAAAAAAAATGTCTTGTTTCCATTTAATCCTCATTTTTATTAGTTTTATCAGTTCGTACTAACTTCTTCCTTAAATATGAATATTGAACTTTCAAATAACTTATTTTCGGCATTATGAATATTTTTACCGAAAGTATTGATAAGTTAGTATATTCTAGGGTGGTCGTTAAAAATTATTTTTTTGCGACGCCCGCCCTAAAAAGCTTCCTTTTTAGGAAAAATAGAATGGAAATTATTTTTTTAATTCAAAACAACATGTCCCTCTAGATCTAGGTATAATCATTGATTAAGTATACCTAAAAATTAAATATAAATCGTCTAGAGTATGGGATACAATGCTGGGATCCCGGATCTTGGGATCTCGCCCTTTTGCAGTCCCGAGACGCTCGAGTTAAATTTCTTAAATCCCGGGTTTTCGGGACATTAAATTCTCTTAAATACCGGGATTTTCGGGATTACTAAAAATGTAATTTTTGCGAAAATAATTGCACCAAATCAAAAAGCTATTTATACAGGGCAGCCCATTTAAAAACTTTCCAATCAAGTTATTTTCGAAACGAGACAGATTTGAGAAAATCGCCGAAGACGTCAAGATACATTTATTGAGGGGAACGCTTTTACAAAAATTGGACGGCGCCCCTTTAACCCCTTGACCACCAGGGCCACCTACCCCAAAATTCCTAAATGAAAAGGCAGGTCGCAGTGATACAGCTCATTTAAAGCTCTGACGAGTGCTTTCATAAACTCCTTGTGATATGAGTCAATATCTTCACCTATTACAAAATGGCGGTACTTAAAAATTACCTAAATATCTGATTTGGATGTGCCATAGCTCGAAACTAATAAGCTAGATGTACCTAATGTGGTAGTTTTCTTAAAGCTCTTTAAAGGTCTTTTAATGGTGATACTGGTAGTAATATACAGGGGTAGAAGAAAAAGTACATATTTTTTATTTAAGAACCCTGTATATTATTTTACCATTAAAAGATCTTTAAATGAGCTTTAAGAAAATACCACATTAAGTACATCTAACTTTATTAGTTTCTGGAAATATGACCATCCAAATCAGGTATTTAGGTAATTTTTAAAGTACTGCCATTTTGTAATAGGTGAAGATATTGACTTCATATTCTAGGGTTATAAAGCACTTCGTCAGGAGCTTTAAAATGATGTATCACTCGACCCGCCTTCTCATTTAAGAATTTTGGGGTGGTGGCCCTGGTGGTTAAGGGGTTAAAGGGGCGCTGTCCAATTTTTGTAAAACGTTCCCCTCAATAAATATCTTGACGTGTTTCGGCGATTTTTTCAAATCTGTCCTGTTTCGAAGATAACTCTGAGTGGAAAGTTTTCAAATGAACACCCTGTATGTGATATGTAAAATAAATCGTTGATAAAATGCAACGCACTTTGTTTTCCTGTCAATTTATCGAGCTGTTAATGCCAACAAAAATAAAAAGTCAGCCATTTTTATTTTCCAGTTGATTTTAATCAGTTTTACGTGGTCTTAATTGAAGAAATAATGTCAAGAAAAGCAAAACTTCGCATCGCACAAGTTATTAGAATTTTGCACTGAAATATGTTTATTTAGAGTATATTTTGCATATTTTACCTTTTATTATTTATAGAGGTTTATTATTGCCTTAAGTTTGTTGTATTGTAAAAATTACAAAGGATGCTCGATGCTGCAGAAATACAGTTTTGTGTATCAAGTTGATTTTCTATATTTTTAACTTAGTTTGTTCTGGTTAGTTGCTTTGAAAAGAAAGTCCTTTTTCTTGTTCATATATTTTTTTACATTCCTGAAGAAAGTTTTAAAAAAGGTAATAGTCTCGATATAGCGGTTTTCGCTATTATAAGAGATTTTCGAAAAATTCTTTTTCAGGGCGTTTCTATAGGTCGATTATGACACAAATCTGTGTGCGCGTTTTCCAAAATCCATTTCTATAATTTATTATTAATAAAACATATTTACGGGACGGTGGAGTGAACAGGGGTGCTGGGTGGGGACAAAACAGTATAAATCCAACGTCAAACACAAGAAAACATTAATACACTGCACTCGGGGCACATGAAAATGTAAATTAATTTTGAAAAGTATTAAATTTTTCGAAAAACTATCCCACACATATGAGATATCTCGTCCGCCATTAATTAAAGAAGGAAAATAGGCGCATTTATTTTGGTCAGCTGATAACATGAAGTTCGTCATTATGAAAATGACAGTCTTGATAGAAGCAGTGTTGCCAAACTTCTTATGAAGAATTAACACCAAGCCTATTTCGGGGATTATCCACCATTTCCATGAGAAACAATGGTATTTTTTGTAGAAATGCCTCCTTCTTTATGTTTAGGTATTTTCCTTTTTTCTCTACAAATTATAATAGGAAGAAGGAATAACTTAATTTTTCATATGAATTTTGTCCTGTATCTTTTCTCTTTTAAGCTATTGACACTTTCTCACTTTATTTGGCAACATCGCAAGACATTTACAGTTCTATTGCAAACTTTTCTTTTTATGCAGTGACAGCCATGGCGGGATTGTTGTACTATTATTTATTTTTAATTTTTTTAAACAATTTCTTGGACATTTTTGTAAACAGAAAGTGCGGTGTGACTGTGAAATACTGTTTTTGGGCGTTTAATGTAGGATTTCTACTGTTTCGTCCCCACCCAGCACCCCTATTCACTCCACCGTCCCGTAACTATGTTTTTATTAATAATAAATTATAGAAATGGATTTTGGAAAACGCGCACACAGATTTGTGTCATACCTGACCCATAGAAACGCCTCCGGAAAAGAATTCTTCAAAAATCTCCCATATAATACCGGGAAACTGGCCATATAATCGAACCATTACCTCCAAAAAGCTGACTTCCTTGAACATTTTCGCATTTTTGCACTTTACCCTCAAATTCCCGGGATTGGTCTGCGCCTCATCTCCCGAAATCCCGGGACTGGAAAAAGGCCTCACGGCATTATAACCCCCTAGTCTAGAGGCACGAGTTGTTTTGAATTGAAAATGTTTTTCAGTGTTTTTTCATAAAAAGAAGCTTTTGGGGGCATCGCAAAAAAAATTTAACCACCCTAGTATTTTTATATATTTTTAGCTGATCCAAAAATTGGGCTAAAACCGCTGCCGATGCAAGGGTATTGGCCAAGGGGGTTTTGCAACCGTATGGAATAAAGGGAATTATAAAGGGTGCAGCCAAATGTTTTTATGGATTTATTGGATTTGATTGTATTGCTACAGCTGGTAAGTTCTAGTGCTATATATCCTTAGACAAAAAGATATTTTTTAAAAAGAAATCACCAAAACTTAAATCAGGCAAAAGTGGAGGCTATTCGTCATGTAAATATTGTCGAATCGATTTTGTACATACTCGTGGTTTAACGTATGTAGAACACTAGCAGGTAGAGATTAGGTAAAAAATGCCGGCAGGTAAACACTTATTGATACGGTGAGGCGTTAGTCCGCCTTGTTGTTGCTTTACTTGTCTATAAACCTTTTTAAGTAGCTGAACGTGTATATCATAGTTCATGTAAACCATAGGGCGTAAATTTTCCAAAAGAATTGGTATTTTATAGGCTTAACACGGTTGTTCGGTGCTTTAAGTAGGTTATGTTCACACAGAAAGTGACTATATTAAGGTGCTCGCCCACATGGGCGACGCGTCGCGACGCTTCAAAATTGCTCCTTACAAGTTTACATGTATTTAAATGGAACCCCGCCAATTAATTACATGTAAAGCAACTCGGCGAATTTTCTTTTGACGTGACGTTTCGTCTAAGTGGGCGAGAACCTTTAGATGCTTCATTTATACTTATTACAATATTAATTTTAACAATATCTTTTAGGTGAAGAAGCTAAAACTCCCCAAAAATCTATTCCCATTGGGGTAGTTATGTCACTTCTTATCGTCTTTTTGGCATATTTTGGCATGTCAACTGTGTTGACGATGATGCTGCCGTATTACGAACAAGATACAACCGCACCTTTGCCACATGTCTATGACGTCATAGGATGGACAGTGGTCAAATATGTTGTCAGTATAGGAGCTTGTTGTGGCCTATTTTCAAGGTAAATAATTATTATTAACATCTACGGGAATAACTGCTTGACATATACAGTGTGACCCATTTCGAATGGAAACACCCATGTAGAATTCCTAATTAACCGATTGGAATATATTTTTTTAATATTAAAGTTAAAAAAGTTCTACTTGAAGACCTAATTTGACATCTTCAATTTCGTTTTCAAGGCCTACTATGCCACTTTTTGTTGTCAAAAATAAAGTATTTTTATTGGCGATTTTTTTTATTAAAAATGATGACACCACTGGATTTAGAGTGGCTTTAAATGGCTCTGATTAATGATTTCATAAATAATTATTCATAAATAAAAAAGTAATGATAACCTAAAATTTGAAAACTTGTCAAGCTAAGAGTTACAAAATAACACACTGTATCAACATTTAGCCACAGGGAAGGGTAATTACCCCCTTTACCCCCCTTTGGATCCGCGATTGAGTACAGAAACTCAATTGAAATTATCGAACGGGAACGATTACTAATAAATCCTTTTTGACAAAATGGTGAATGGGTGTGAAAATCATAGAAACAACGCTATTGAAGTCAGATACTATTTTTTGACAAAATAGTGAACGAGTATAACATTCATCGAACCTCAAGCGCTATAGACGGTCATGCAAAACTGTCACACTGGAAGGGTCATGGTTAGTTCTGGTTAATTAAATAGTTAACTAACCAGACCTCACCATAACCCCTCCAATGTGACATTTTTGCATGACACGTCTAAAGTGAAAAGTTTTTAATCAGTGCATTCTACCAGTTATGACTTATGGCGCTGAAACTTTAACTTTGACCGTCACATCTGCTAAGAAGCTCAGAATAACGCAGCGTAAGATGGAAAGATCGATGCTTGGTGTGTCAATTCGTGACCACGTTAGTAACGAAGTTCTACGTGCGAGAACAGGAGTCACGGATGTTGTCTATCAGGTGGCAAAGCTGAAATGGAACTGGGCTGGACATGTAGCCCGCATGACAGATGGCAGATGGACGAGGAGGTTGCTCGAGTGGAGACCAAGAGGTGACAAAAGAAGCAGGGGAAGACCTCCGACGCGATGGACAGATGACATAAGAAGAATGTCTACAAATTGGATGCAAAGTGCTCAAGACCGAGGACGGTGGGCAGAAATAGGGAGGCCTATATCCAGCAGTGGATGCAAAGGGCTGATTGATGATGATGATGTCTGTGGCGCTTCTAACCAATCAAATTATCGCTTCCGGCGCTTTTTACTGTAGTCTAACAGCTATAGCTTTAAGGGGTTTTTTAACCTAAAGATAGCAACGTCAGTTTTATTATACATGAATTTTATAATCTTTCACCATTTTGTCAAAAAATTGTATCTAACCTCAATAACTTTGTTTCTGATTTTCACACTTATTCACCATTTTGTCAGAAATGGATTTATTAGTAATCGTGCCCGTTTGATGATTATAATTAAGTTTGTGTACTCCTCTCATATTATCGACACTCATTGAGCACTAAGTAGGGATGCCTAACATTACTAATATATTTTGTTTTTAAGTAGATTTTTGTGTATACAATGCTAGCTTTATCTGGAGCTAGCATTGTAGCATTATATCATCAAATTAGCACTATATTTTAAGCAAAAAAATTTTGAATTCTGCTTACTTTACAATACTTTACATACATAACTGGCTGCTGTATGAAAAATAGCACAATATCTATATTTCTAAACAATAATGTGTTGGAGCAAACATAGTACTTTTCCGTTTGTTTTAATAATCAAAAATAAGATATTTTAAAAAAGATATGTCAAAATAACACCCTCACCTTTTTAAAGTACTTTTAAATTATACTGAGTATAAAGTGGTCTATTTTTTTTAGTCTTTTGGGAGCTATGTTCCCTCTGCCAAGAATAATTTACGCTATGGCTTCTGATGGTCTTCTATTTAACACCTTGGCAAAGGTACATCCCAAGTTCCAAACACCTTTTATGGGAACCTTATTGGCTGGAATAGTAACAGGTAAAACTAAGTCTACTTTATCTGAATGCGACCAAAAATGATTCAGTAATAATTATATATATAAAAAAATTCGGATTTTCTTTGTATTTATTCATTTTATTTACACAAAGTTTTGAGTACTAGTATAGAAGGAACAGTTTAAAAATGTAAATTCACGGTGCTCTTTGATAAGAAAACAAAATCGCAAATAAGTTTAAAGCAAATAAATCGGCATGCTTGACTTCGCGGCCGCCTTTGCTATATTTCTTTTATGATATGCCGGTTGATGCAGCTGGTCATCGCACTATGGGATAGAAATTCATTTTTTTGGTCAAAATTCTGAAACTTACCAATCTAACTTAAAATGGGGTGCTTTTTACTAAAAAATATTATAAATTATTACAAATGCTTTTTGGAAACCTAAAACTTATTATATATGTTATAAATTTACACCCCCTTAACATTATTATTTTTTATTGTACAAAAGAACTAAAATGTCAGCCTCTTTGGTTAATTCGGTAGTATTCTAATCAGTAATCCGATGATTATTATTTATTATTATCTCATATGATATACAGGGTACGACAATAGGTATGATTTTTTTAAATGGAATACCCTGAATATTATATCACCACCAAAAAAATCTTTTAAAATGCTTTAAAAAATACTACTTTTGATGTGTCTATCTCAAGTTGTTTCGGAAAGGTGACCATCCAAATCTGAAAAATAATTTTAAATTATTCTTAGAAGCGTAATAGAGATACATCTTTCCATCTTTTTTATTTTTTAACGTATAAAATAAATAAAAAACTCTTTTGTTGGGTAGATTATGCAAAATCCATATCTTTCATGAGAATGCTTTTATCTTTTAAAATATACAGTGTAGGACAAAACATATTAAATTTTAAAATGAAAAACCTTGTAAATTATAAAAAATCTTGTATCTGTCCTTACACTCAGAAGTAGCAAAAAGTAGGAAGGCAATTGTAAGTACAAAAACTGATAAAGAAAAAGGTAAAAAAATCATTGACAAAAGTAGCTAGACTACGCGAAACTGCACCGGAAACACAACAATAGCTCTTATTATTTAATCTCTTACTTTTTAGTAAACAACGCTAATAATAAACTAAGTAGATTAAATGTTGTATATTTATGTTTACTTAAAATAAATTTTCAAGTTTCTTATTACCCCAATAGAAGTCGTCATATCCTTTTATAATTTTGCGTACATGTGGCTTTTTTTTTTCACCCTTTCGGGGTCATCCCACCCAGGTCTGACGACCGCCCCCTAGGTGGTGCACTGCAGCCTGAAGGCTTATTGTACCTTGACCCCTACTCCTTCTCATTCACACACCATTCATTCCATAACTTGGATGGTTGTTGCTCGGTCCGCATCCCCGAGCAGAACACCGTGTGCCGCTGCCCGAAACACCGCTGTCGCCGGACACCCATCCAAATTATGGGCGCGCATTTCACTGCTTAACTCCGGTGATCGACGCTCGCCGATACAACCGAAGCCGCCACAAGCGCGCCTACATGTGGTTTGGTATACTTTGAAATACATAGCATGAGCCATTAAAATTTTTTTGGCCAAAATAATGGATTTCTATCCCATAGTGTATCGGCGCGTCGCTGTAAAGGATAGCGGCCTTTTTTATGTTTTTTTTCAAAGGGTACCGAATTTGCGCTTTTAAAATGTTCTTACTATACTATCTCTGCCCGTTTTTAAGTGTAAACTAACTAATAATAATACATCTACTTTATTTTAAAATTATAAGATCAGTGGATAAAATCATACTTCTAAAATTATTTAACAAATAAATAAATAAATAAAATGTAGTTTATTTTCTTTTATTAATTACTACTATTTTTCTAGGAATTTTGGCTTGCCTGTTTGAACTTAAGCAAACTTACAGAAATGATGTCGATTGGAACACTTCTAGCATATTCCATGGTAGCAGCATGTGTACTTGTTCTGAGGTAAGAACTTCTGAATCACCCTGTACATCGTAATTGTCTTAAGAGTATCATATTATTTTTTTATCTCTTCGACAAACCACGAAGACTAAAAAGCCTAAATACTAACGTACCGTGGGTGTCTTAAGCGAGAGTAAAGGGAGTTTGTTGACACGGGGACTTAAATACTTGAAGATTTGGGAGGGAAGGAAAGTCCTCCGCGGGCAGCAGGTTCCACCTTCTAGAAACTCTAGGGATAAAAGAACGAACAAAGTGGGAAGTTCGGGGCCTGTCCAATTGGACTGTATAGGGATGCATACGCGCGACACCACGAGTTTCTCTGTTGGGAACCGTGAGTGGAGGAACTAACTATACTGGACAATTCTTCAGAGCAGAAGCCATGGAAGTACCTATAAAAATGCGATAGATCCCCCACAGCCCGACGATGGGCAAGACAGGGAAGCCTTTCTGTAAGTGAAGAATCATTAATGAGATGAATAGCTCTTCTTTGAATAGAATCCAGAATGCTTAGGGTTGTGGGGAAGCCATGCCCCAAATATGAGAACAATATTCCAAGGGTGGTCGGATTTGGGACACATATAAAGTGTATAAATTAGAAGGGGAAAATACTTTTGGCTCGAAAGAGAAATCCAAGCTTTTGAAGCTGCCGTGGCTATAGATACAATGTGTTTATGTCAGTTAAGGTTACTTTCAAATGTGACGTCCACAAGATTGAAGGTGTCTTTGCTCTTTAAAACTTGGCCGCTCATAAGTAGAGGATGAGTATTTGGTGACTCTTTTCGCGACAAGGAACATGATTGTGTTTTGGATGCATTAAAGTGGACGAGATTTTTGGCGCCCCAATCCAATATTAAATTAAGATCCTGCGAAAAAGATATCTGCATCGCTCTGCGTTTGTTTTCCAAATCAGGTTTAGTGATGGGTTTAGGAACATGAAAACTGAAGTGAAGGGTACTATCGTCGGCGAAACTATGAATGGAATTAGTTGTGGACGAGAGAAGGTCGTTGATGTGGAGAAAGAAACAATGTTGGTGCCAGAACTGAGCCCTGAGGGACCTAGCATTTACTTGGTGAAAGCTAAAGAATGGCCGTCCACAATAACTGATATACGTCATCAGATGGATAACTAGAGAGTCAAGTACAGAGTTTAGTTGAAAGAACATAGGAGGGAAGTTTATTAAGAAGTGCGGCATGCCAGACCTGAGCAAAAGCTTTGGATATATCAAGAGCAACGATCTGGGACTCACCTAGAAACGAAAACACATTTTTTTAAAACGACCGCTGGTATGTCATCCAGCCCAAATTTCTTGGTGTTAAGGGAAGAAAGGATACGCTTAATGTGTTTTACTTTAAAAATAATATCGGGCATTTTATGAGGAACTGGGGTAACCGCTGGAATTGGATGATTTACGGGAGGGTCAGGGTTGAATTGGCAGCAAATTGTTTAGCAAATAGTTCTGCCTTTTCTTTAGCGGTAGAAATAATTTCATCTTCAAAGTTAGTGGTGGGAAAGAACTGGTACAAAAATTCCTACTTATGTTTTTCGCAAAGGACCAAAAAGATTTGCTGCCATTAGTTAAAGTTTCGTTAAAGCAAGTCGTAAGAACAAAATTTTGGTTTTTTACTGGACTATTTTTTTTTTTTTACTTTATAATGAGGGTATCTAAGTGCTATTTTGACATTTTAGATATGCACCTGATTCAAAGAAATCTGACACCTACGAGACTATTACCCTTAAATCATTTGTAAAACAACTTGTGTCATCTGAAACGACGTATCCGACCAAAGTGACATCTGCAGTAGTGTCTTGGTTGATAATAATTTTCTGTAAGTATATAAGACTAAAAAATACTTATCTAAGTAAAAACTAATAATACATCTATCATAATTATACAGCATCAGCTAAGTAAAGGTTCACAGGTAATGATTGAAAAAGAGATGGTCTAACACGTATAGAATACCAACAGGTAGAGATTAAATAAATAATTTCGGAATGTAAACAAGGTGACACACCGCACAATGAGTCGATATGTGGACAAAAATGTCAAAATTAACATTTTCATAACAACTTAAATGTCCACAAATTATGTGAGGCATTTAGTGGGGCAGGGGGTTGAGTTAAATCTCACCGTGGGGGAGGAGGGGTCAGTGTAAATATAAGGTAATTTTTGTTCCGCTAGAAACAGGAAAATGTTAACAAGATTTGGGCAGGTTCCCCAGGAAAAATGTATCTTGAGATGCGGTGTCACTTTTTGGGTCAAGGGCCTTTCTTTGCTCTTCAAAATTATTTCGACGAGAAAATCAATTTCGGTTTAAGAAATGGTGCCTTTTTACATTCCCATTTATTACAGGGTGTATTGTATTGCAGGGCAACATACTTATTAATTTTAAAAATCTTACGTGAGATTGGGGCAGGGGGAGGGGAAAGAAGTAAATCTCACGAAATCTCATTGGGGGAGGGGGTCCATAAATTGAAAAAAACATGCCTTACGTTAGTTATGGATGGCCCCATATGTGTAATAATGTATACCGGGTGTTGCTCCGTCGAGCGGGACATAGGGAATCCCATGTAAATTTTGAAGTGGTCCAATATTGGCTCCCCTAATTATTTTAGAAGAAAATATTATAAGGATTTTTTAAAGAGCACGAAAAGTTGTAACCAGTGTACAAATTCCAGCTCTTCTCAGTACGCCAGCTAAAAGATAAATGCTAAAATAAGTTACGAATCTCCTATCTTCTTACGCGCCCTGTATTATTAGAAGTTTATAATAAAATACCAGAAAAATTATTTAACCTTGTACTCTCAAGTTGTCAAAACAATGTCACATCATTTTTAAATAATCAACTACTTAAATCAAGAAAAAATCACTATTATAAAATGGTTTTATCAGGGAAATAGTTATCGAAGAGTAGCGGACATGTTTGCAGCCTATTTTCCTAATAGGCCAATACCAAGTAAATCTACAATAGAATGGACGATAAAAAAAAATGAAACTACAGGCACAGTAATCAATAATTGCAAATGTAAAGAAGATCTAAAAGAAAATTAGAGACAAATTGTACAAAACGAGAGGGATTTAGAAGTGATACTTTGTGTAGAGGAGGCCGAAGGAAACATTATCACGAGAAAACTGGAGGACATTACTGGACAAGACCACACCACCAACCTTGCTCGTGAAAATCAAGAGATTTGGTATTAAATGGATGGCTGCCCAGCACACAGTACCAGAGCTGTGCGCGAATACTTGAACAACGCATTTAATAACGACATCATAGGCCCGAACCACGCAATATCTTGGCCAGCCAGGTCTCCGGATCTTTTGCCAAATGATTTTTTTCTATGGGGATATTTAGAAACTAAGCTTTATACCAATAAAAAATATGAAAATTTAGACCAGCTAAAGCCTGCTATTTCCGCTGAATGTGCCAGAATATCCATGTACCAACTAGCCAACGTAAGAAATGAGTTTTATAATCATTTGGGTTATTGTCTGGCAGTTAATGGAGGAATATTTGAGCATTTGATTAAATCCTGATATTTTCGTCATAAACTGATTTCTAAATGTAGACAAATTTGTTTTATTGTCTTGCGTAACTGTGAGTGCACGTGTTGAAATTAGCTGTAAACTAAAATGAAATGCGAGGATTCTTTTTGAAATTCCCGTATAAAATTGTTTAGTTTTGGCAAATAATAAATAAATTGTCACTGATAAATCGATATGGTGATTTTATTATTGATTTCTAGAGTACAGGGTGCATAATGAGATACTACGTTTCAGAAGTATTTAAGCAGTTTACTCTCTACTGGTTGGTTGAAAAATGCTCAAATTTTTATTTTAAATGGAACTTACTGTGCTCTTCAATAAATCCTAATAGCATTTTTTTCTAAAATAATTAGGTGAGCCAATATTTGACAACTTCAAAATTTACATGGGATTCCCTATGTCCCGCTCGGCGGAGCAACACCCGGTATACAGAGCATGGTACCCTACTTAATAAGAGAACTATTCTGGTGCAATAAGACTAATACGATTTTTTTTCGATCGAAATCCCTGTCTCTAAACGCACTGTGTATCGGTACAAAGTAGCCTATATACCTGTTAGAATAATATTGTGTGGTCTATATTAAAATAGTAATCTAAGAACCTTTGTTATTGTTTCCTCTTATTAATTCTAAGTGTATCACGTCTGCCGTATCGGTGATGTCACCGTCGGCGACAACTGAGAGAGTCATTGATAAGCTAATGTCTTTAGGATAAACAAGTTGCCTGAATTTCATTTTTCCAAAGCAGTATTTTAAATAAACAACGGTGTTAGCCTGTTATGAAAGATAGACTGTTTTAAAGACGTACGTTGATAAAAATATTGGTTGGCGTGAATATTGTTAGCAGTTAGAGAATCGACCTGATTATCGGCGGTCGACATTTTTGTATTGATTCTTCATATTTTTGTGAAATAAAGTGGTGTTTCAACGAAAATCGGTGTATTATTTAAACATTAGATAACATCAGAAGTGGGATTATACCGGGTGTTCGACCAGCATCGGCCAGTGACATTTTTTTTTTTGTTTGTGACTATATAGTTGAAAGTGACTATTCTTTAATTGAGAAAATGTCGATGAACGAGGGACATAATTCGGCAGTTTCTGAACCTGAGGTAGTGCAAAATGACAGTGAATCTGTGCAAGTGCCGAGTGAAAGCAGTATAATAGGATCTACACTGCTCACTATGCAGGCAACATTGCAGACTTTGGTGTCCGAGATGGCTATTTTAAAATCGACGTCCAGTATTCCACCTGAACCACCAGTTGTAAGTAATGCAAATCACTTACCCGTAACCGTTTGCACTGAGGTAAGGGAACCTTTCAATTTTAATTTCACTGGCTTTGACCCAAATAAAAGCAATTATCCAGCTGAAGAATGGTTAAATGAAGTAAACAGGATAAGAGTTAAATACAGGGTGGATGATTGTTTAGCTATAGTAAAGGCTGGGCAGGCACTTCGTGGCGAGGGTCGTCGATTTTATGAAGCATGGGCTCCCTTATCTCGTACGTGGGACTCTTTTCAAGAAGACTTTCTCACTGCATTTCCTGACCATGAATCATGGGCGAGCAAGTTTAAGAAGGCTTATGAGGTGAATTGTTCGCAGTTCGAGACTTTCAGTGAGTACGCTAGAATTAAAATAAGAGACTTATATCGATTTCATTCGGAATTACCTTGGGAGAAAGTGCTGTCTATTGTAGTCGAGGGTATTAATTCAAATTTTATTTTTGAAAGTGTCCGTGTACAAAATCCTTCAAATTTGGCCGAATTAATGGTAATTCTAAGAAGACACGAATCATTAAAACGAAAAGCTTCAACAGATCGAAAGTATTTATGGTTTCGTCCGTTACTTTGTGACCGTACATTTTAAATTAATAAATAAAACAAAAATATACTTTGTTCATAGTCACTTTAATTGAATGCTTAGCTGTGACAGCTGCTTCGTAGTACAACAACGTTTGAAAATGTAGTTGTACTACGAAACAGCTGTCACGGCTAAACATTCAATTAAAGTGACTATGAACAAAGTATATTTTTTGTTTTATTTTATTAAGATCGAAAGTATGCTGATAACTTACCACCGTTCAAGCAACGTCGTCGGGATTTTGTTTTTTCTGGTAAATGCCATCATTGTGGAAAAACTGGTCACAAAAAGGAAGATTGTCGATCTTTACAATTTGAAAACAAAATAAATAACAAAATTGTTAAATCCACAGCTGCCGAATGTACATTTTGTAAGAGAATAGGGCACAATGAAAATGATTGTTGGAAAAAGAATGGAAAACCTAAAGTTTTATGTGCTAGTTTGAGAAGATGCACTATCATGCCAAAAGCCACTATTCTGTTTGGTGACAGAGCTCAGTCTTTTTCATACCTAGTAGATAGCGGTGCTGATTTGTCTATTATACACGAACATGTAATTCATAAAGTAAATGGCAATATGGTATCTCATAGTGTAACCCTCTCAGGACTTGGTAGCAAGGCTGTTCCCATTTTGGGAAAATGTGTTTTGTTAGTGGTTCTTCAAGAAGCTACGGTTGAAGTGGATTTTCTGGTAGTACCTGATTTCACAATTCCTGAAGTTGATGCTCTCATAGGTTGGGATGTTATTAGCCGCCCAGGTTTAGAAATTGTCCGTCGAAGCCATGGAATCGATCTTCGACTTAGTATCAACGTTCAGACTATGACATGTTCATTATCAACAATTGAAGTGTCAGGATTGGACGAGCGACAAACTCTCGTTTTGAATAATATTTTGGAAAAGGCAAGAAATGCAGCGCCATCGGTAGTTACTACAGGCAAATTGCAAATAAAGCTAAAGGATGACATTCCAGTAGCTTTTCGACCTCGTCGCTTAGCTTATACTGAACGGGTCCAGCTCAAGAAGATAGTGGAGGATTTATTAAAAGAAGGAATTATACGAGAAAGCACATCACCGTATGCAAGTCCAATTGTATTGGTTCAAAAGAAAAATGGATCTTTGAGGTTATGTTGTGATTTTAGGGCCATTAATCAAAAAGCAGTTAAAGACAGATTTCCGCTACCTAATTTGCATGATCAACTCGATGCCCTGGGAAAGGCTAGATATTTTACAACTCTGGATATGAAGGCTGGATTCCATCAGATCGAAGTGGAAGAGGACTCAAGGAAATATACCGCTTTCGTCACACCAGATGGCCACTATGAATATTGCCGAATGCCATTTGGTTTTGCCAACGCACCTGCATGTTATCAGCGAGCCATTAATAAGGCCTTGAATAGTCTCAAGGATAATATAGCACAAGTGTATTTAGATGATGTAATGATTGCATCAAAAACTATTGAAGAGGGACTTAGTAATTTGAGAAAAGTTATAGAATCTCTTACAAATGCTGGATTTTCTCTTAACTGGGAAAAATGTGTTTTTTTTTGCAACAGAAACAGAATATTTGGGAACGATAGTAGGAAATGGTGTTGTCAAGCCTGGCACACGTAAAGTTGAAGCTCTCGCTAAATCGCAGCCTCCTACTAACCTTAAGGAAGTCAGACAGTTTATGGGCCTAGCAGGATATTTTAGGAGGTTCATTAAAGGATTTTCTATACTAACTGCCCCAATATCTCAGCTGTTACGGAAAAATGTTGCATTTGAGTGGACGGAAGTCCATGAGAACATTCGAAAAGAAATAATCAAAAAGTTGACGACTCAACCGATATTGAAGATTTTCAATCCGGATTTACCTACGGAGCTTCACACAGATGCGAGTTCATTGGGTATCGCCTCAGCTTTGATGCAGAAACATGAGGGGACTTTCTATCCAGTTGCATACTTTAGCAGAAAAACGACAGAAACGGAATCAAAATACCACTCATACGATTTAGAAACCCTTGCTATTGTAGAAAGTGTTGAACATTTTAGAGTTTACTTGTATGGCATTACCTTTACTGTATTTACTGACTGCAATTCAGTAAGAGCTACAGCTTTGAAGAAGGATCTTCATCCTAGAGTCGCAAGATGGTGGATCCGATTACAAGATTTTGATTTCAAAATTGAATATCGTCAAGGGTGTAAAATGGGACATGTCGATTATATGAGTAGGTGTCCAGTTATTTTGCCAATAAAAAAAAGAAACCAGATTTATAATAACACCAAAACAATAAAAGAATTTCAGTTAGAAGATACTTTTTGCAAGCAGCTTCATGAGAAATTACAAGATGGGTTCTGAATTAAGAATGGCTTAATATACTATACTGTAAAGAAACCAACCAAAACGGATGATGGATTGCGTTGTTTTGTTCCCATATCTGCAAGGTTAGTGGTAATGAAAAGCTACCATGACGACGCCGCCCACATTGGTTGGGATAAGTCCATAGCACGTCTGAGACAAGAATTGTATTGGCCACGAATGGGGCAAACTTTAAAAAAATATATTAAGAATTGTCAAAGCTGTACCCTCAATAAAAGTTACACTGGAAAAAAAAGTGGGTTGTATCAAATGGGAGAAAAAGCAACCAGCTCTTTTGAAGTGTGGCATATAGACCATGCTGGACCTTTAGTGCAGTCCAACAGATGTACTTACATATTAGTGATAATTGATGCCTATTCTAAATATTCATTGTTTTGCCCAGTCAGAAATAAAAAGACAGAGTATACTGTTATAGCATTGGGAAAGGTGTTTCAGAAGATTGGAAGGCCAAAGCGAATTATTGCTGATAGAGCATTTGTATCCAGCAAATTTAAAGACTTTTTGAGTCAAAACAACGTAGATCTACATCTCATTGCTACTGGTATGCCTAGAGGAAATGGACAGGTAGAAAGGGTAATGAAAACCCTATTCAACTTAATGAGAAGTGTTCTGAATGATAAGAAAGAACAAAAGTGGACTTCAGTAATTCCCCAAATTGAGGCAGTATTGAACGAAACAGAGTGCAAAACTACAGGTTACACTCCGAATTTATTGATGTTTGGAAAAAGAATCGCTTACCAGCAGAAAAAGCTATTTTGGAGGGAGTTTCGGAAAAACAGACTGAAGATCTCTCCAATATCAACGCAAAAGTGGTTAGTCGATCAGAAAAGGAGAGAAGAAATCAGGAGGTTAGATTTAACCTTAAAAGATCACCAGCAAAACTGTTTCAAGTTGGTGATAAGGTAGTAGTTGCAAATACTCAAGTTTCTCGAGGAAAGTTAAAACCAAGATTTGACGGTCCATATGAAGTAATTAACTTACTTGATAATGAGAGATATGTGCTAAAGAGAGCAAATAATAGAAGTAAAGTCACGAAAACAGCAGCACATGAACATTTGAGGAAATGGTCGGAAGGAGGTCAAGCCTGCTAACGTTCATTTAAAGTTTGAACCTTAACTGGTTGATTATTTTTAAAGTTTGAACCTTAACTGGTTGATTATTTTTAAAGTTTGAACCTTAACTGGTTGATTATTTAAAAAAAAAAAAAAAAAGTTTGAACCTTAACTGGTTGATTATTTTTAAAGTTTGAACATTAACTGGTTGATTATTTTTAAAGTTTGAACCTTAACTGGTTGATTATTTTTAAAGTTTGAACCTTAACTGGTTGATTATTTTTAAAGTTTGAACCTTAACTGGTTGATTATTTTTAAAGTTTGAACCTTAACTGGTTGATTATTTTTAAAGTTTGAACCTTAACTGGTTGATTATTTAAAAAAAAAAAAAAAAAAAAGTTTGAACCTTAACTGGTTGATTATTTTTAAAGTTTGAACATTAACTGGTTGATTATTTTTAAAGTTTGAACCTTAACTGGTTGATTATTTTTAAAGTTTGAACCTTAACTGGTTGATTATTTTTAAAGTTTGAACCTTAACTGGTTGATTATTTTTAAAGTTTGAACCTTAACTGGTTGATTATTTTTAAAGTTTGAACCTTAACTGGTTGATTATTTTTTAAAGTTTGAACCTTAACTGGTTGATTATTTTTAAAGTTTGAACCTTAACTGGTTGATTATTTAAAAAAAAAAAAAAAAAAGTTTGAACCTTAACTGGTTGATTATTTTTAAAGTTTGAACCTTGACTGGTTGATTATTTTTGAAGTTTGAAATTTAAATAGTTGATTATCTTTATTCACATTTTTTTTTTGTTTTGTGTTTTTGTTTTGTCTGTTTGGTTGTTTTGCTACTTGTGCGTGGGCGCACAATTTGCAGGATGGCCGTGTTAGAATAATATTGTGTGGTCTATATTAAAATAGTAATCTAAGAACCTTTGTTATTGTTTCCTCTTATTAATTCTAAGTGTATCACGTCTGCCGTATCGGTGATGTCACCGTCGGCGACAACTGAGAGAGTCATTGATAAGCTAATGTCTTTAGGATAAACAAGTTGCCTGAATTTCATTTTTCCAAAGTAGTATTTTAAATAAACAACGGTGTTAGCCTGTTATGAAAGATAGACTGTTTTAAAGACGTACGTTGATAAAAATATTGGTTGGCGTGAATATTGTTAGCAGTTAGAGAATCGACCTGATTATCGGCGGTCGACATTTTTTGTATTGATTCTTCATATTTTTGTGAAATAAAGTGGTGTTTCAACGAAAATCGGTGTATTATTTAAACATTAGATAACATACCTTTTCACTTAGCTGATCCTGTATATTGTCATTTTTTAAAAATTATACCGGGTTATCCAAATTAAGTCTCCAAAATTAGTAGCTTTGTTATTAGTCAAAATACATTTTTTTATTGAAAACTAGTTCCTTTTTTAACACTTTTTAAGATTAAAAATTACAAAAAAACAGATACATACACACGCGAACACCTACTTTGGATGACAATGGCAAAGATTCCGTAAGAAACATAAGGAAAAGGGAAATAGGGAAAGAGAAAAGGAAAAGATCCTTATCTCTTTCAAAAGTTGTATTCTGTAATAGATGTTTTTCTCTTTCTGCTAGAAAAGGAGTAAAAGACAAAGATAAATGTTAAAAAGAGACATATAAATTTGTGTCCCTTTCCTTTTTAACTTCGGTTCCCATTCGATTGAGTCGATCATGACCGAAAGTGGGTTATAGAATCGGTAATCTGACATTTATTACGATACAAAGAGATCTCTTGCTCTCATGCTTCTTACAGAATCTTAGCCCTCGTACCTTATTCTTAGCTTATGATTTAAAAAGTTTTTATTTGTTACAGTTATATTTTGCTTCATTGTCTCTGGTCTAATGACAGTTTTTGAAGACAATCTGTATAGAGGAGAATTGTGGCTCATTAGTATATGTCTAGTACTTATCGTATTCTTATTCTTCCTGTTATTTATTGTCTCATTCCAACCAACCTCTGACGTAAAATTGGGATTTACAGTAAGTATACTTGTAAAAAATCCCAATGGTCAAATTTAAATAAATTTATTTTTTTTCGATCGGAAAAAACTGATAAACTTATGTTTTTGGGCTATTCGGCCATCGTCGTAGATTTAGTTTCCTTTACGTGTCGCCAGCGCTAGTGGTTGGCATCTTCAAAAGGTTCCTAGTAGACTACTTGCGTACTACAACGTAAACAGTGATATGAAACAAAATCTACGACGATAGCAGATTAGCCAAACAACATAAACTTGGTAGAAGTCCGCAGAAACCTAACACAAAAAACGTAGGTTTTTTTAATTGTTATCAAAAGGTAACAGTGGCGACTCGCGGGTCTAAAAACAGATGTAGTGCAGGAAGGGAAAAAAGTGCATTCACCATTTTACCAAAATTGAAAATACTCAACTATCAAAAGTCTAAGTAAAAAGTCTTAATATCTAAACTTACCTAAGTTTTATACACTTAAATCAATCCTATCTTTTAATGCAGCAAATTTATTAATTATATATTTATAAAATGGTTAAGATTTTATCAGTTCCTGTAGAAGCTCCTTTTGAATTAAAATATTGGCCAAAGATAAAAGTCTATCTTGGGATAGAGTGTTTCTTAAAAAGGTTTTAAACGCTTAAGACAAGAAAAACTCCGTTTCACTGACACGCTTGTCGACGGTATCGTTAAAATTAGCGAAAAAAGTTTATACGCTTCGGTAAAAATGTCTTTATTTGCGCCAACTTGTTTCACTAACTGCTGCAATAAAATATTCCTATAACTTTCATCAGCAAATATTAGGTCCAGTTTATTTTTAAGCCGCTGATTTTTGATTCGGCATATATCTCCAATAAATTTTGAAAAGAATCAGTGGGAAAAGTTTGGTTATACTGGCCAAAGTTTGCAGTATCAGCAAAACAAAAAATTGTAGTTTGTAACAATCTTCAAATCTTACTTCCATTTCCATCAAAATATGATCTAATATTTCATAGAGAAGTGCTCTGTACTGTCCTTTAATTTCTTCCTGTGAAAAATCACTGTCGCTAATAATACTTAAATGGAAACAATCGAAAAATACGTGAAAACCAACGAAACGACCAAAACCTATACTATCTTTTTAAGGCTAGCGATTTACCAAGCAATACACCTGATACTCCCACCCGCGATTCTGGCCACCGGCAAGTATAGCGTTGTCATGGCAACGGAGCGTCAAAGCGTAAACAAAACCCCGCATGAGGTGTATACTTCGGTCCGTTTTATATTTGCAATACAGTTGTCGCGTTGCCGAAAGAGGAGGAAAGCGACTCGCGCCAGCGGTTAATTTTTATGCTAGATTTTTCATGGCGAATTTTACAAATAAGGAATAGAAATGAGAAAAATTAATTGAATAATAGTAATATGTTTTTTTATGTTTTATTATTTATTTTTGGTGAAGTGGCACTTCACTTACTACACCTGAATAGCCGCCACTGAAAGGTAAACTGTTCAATTTTGGTACACTATATAAAGTGTTTTTTTTTACTTATGGGATTGTAGCATTCACTTAATAGCTTATGCTGAATATCCTCCCATTCTTAAAAAAAGTATTACTCTATGCAGTTAGATAAATTATTATTATTTGAAGGGCCTACTTTTAAAGTAAACATACATAAATGTCCCATTAGGCCTCAGCTACGATAACAAGCAGAAGCGGCGAGCGGAGAGTGTCAAATCTTTGTACTGTCGGTCTTGGCTACAATATTTTGCGGTAAACAGCGTTTTGAAACCAGTTTACATATATTATAAACATTCCGCTAATAATATTTGTTCGTTTCAAGCGGCAGCGGCTAGCGGTATGGCTTTTTGCCCACCTATGTTGCAGCCGCCTGATTTAAAAATACAAATTCTTTTATGCAAACATAAAGATGAAGCGCTCTCATACTCTGCGCTATCCGCTCGCCGCTGCTGCTTGGCATCGTAACCGTGGCCTTAGTTATTTTTTTAGCGCTGACTTATTTATTTACTGTTTTGGCCATGACTACATCCATAACAGAGTGTTTAAACTTAAAAAATAATGGATAATATTCAATGTATAGGTTATAATATACCTAAAAAAAAATCTTTAATTTTAGGTACCACTGGTTCCTTGGATTCCTGGTATTAGTATTTTTATAAACATCTATTTAATGACCAATATTCAAAGAGATACTTGGTTAAAGTACGTCTACTGGATGATCCTTGGTAAGTACCAATATTCAAAATTTTCAATAAAAAAAAACGAATGTGTCTCGTGGATCCCTAGGGAATAATTTTAAATAATTAGTTTTACCGATGTTCTTTAGAAAATTAAATACTGTTAAATTAATTAAAACTATTATCTCAGGATTATTAAAAATGAATGACCAGGAATAACCACAATTTAAAATTTCCGACAACAAAACTTTGACAAGTGCCTTAAGAAAAATGACCAATAGTTAAGTCTAAAGAAACTGCGCCTGGACTCCGTATCTCGCCAAGAAAGAAATTTCTTCTGCATTTTTCTATTTCCTGTCTATTTCGAACTCCGTAAAGCCTTTCGGCTCGTTCCGCACTCACGAATGGACAACACGAACGCCTGGAAATAGAAAGGCGATTTGGATCTTTCTTGTCATTTATCCTGTTCTATTGTATGGCGTTTTGTATAAAGTGATTTCGCTCTTCTTACCTGCTGGACCTTTGTTTACATTCTTTTATAAGCGGGTGTTACTTGCAATTTCTGATCGCAATTATAAACAAATTTTTATTTGGTGTTTTGTGAAAATAATATATTTGTTTATGTTATGTTGTTATATTGTATTTTGTTTAAACTTTAACACGAGGGAGGACGAGGTTTGATCTCGCGAATTACTTTTTTCATCTCAAACACCGCTTGATTTCAACTTTTGCTAATTCAAAGGGGTTAATAATATTATATTGTTCCGTATCACCTCGTATAAAAACACGTGTCTTCGTTTTTACCTTTATTAACAGTGGAACGTAACTATGGTTACAACAACGACCAAATCTTCACTTGTCAACGTCTCGAAGTTTACAGTACAAAAGTCGAATCTATACTAACTGATCGGAGGTTTCCCGTCGCCCTTTTATAGTATGGTGGAAGAGTAAAGAATAATCTAGAATCTTCGAGAAATATCGTGAAAATTCCATAGTACAGGATGGCATAAAAGTTCTCAATTGATAATTCGGGCGTTTTCGGAAACCTTCGAAAGTGATGAAAGAACTTGGAAAAATTACGGTAAATTATTTAAATAAATTAACAAACTAAATTAAATGATCCTCAATCTCTAAAATTCTATAACTTAAGCACATTTTTGAAAGTCTGTAACAATATATTATCCCGCTAACTCTCTCTTTTTACACGCAAATTTTGTCGCTGTCTTTTCTCCTCTATATTTTTATACAAAATATAAAAAATCTAGATACATTTTAATTAAGCAAAAGCTAAACTATTAAAATCCGAAATTAAATAGACTGATTAAAATATGAGTGAAAATGCCAAATAGATGAAACATAAGTAAAAAAAAAAACATGTATATTTTAAGAAATAACAATTTTTTTATAAAGGGTGCATTTTCCCCTATTCCAAAGACCGGATCTAAATCTCTTCCATCTAACTATAGACCAATTTCAATTCTCTCAGTTCTTTGTAAAGTAATGAAAAATTAATTAATTCACAAATTCTTAAGTACTTAGAAAAGCACAAAATTTTGCATGACAGGCAGTATGGATTTCACCACAAAAGATCTACAGCAGATCTTCTTTCCTTCGTTTCACACTGCTGGAATAAGTCTCTTGAGTTTCTAGGTGAGTCCCAGATCGTTGCTCTTGATATATCCAAAGCTTTTGACCAGGTCTGGCATGCCGCACTTCTTAATAAACTTCCCTCTTATGGTCTTTTAACTAAACTCTGTACTTGATTCTCTAGTTATCTATCTGATCGTCATATATCAGTTATTGTGGACGGCCATTCTTCAAGCTTTCACCAAGTAAATGCTGGAGTCCCTCAGGGCTCAGATCTGGGACCAACATTGTTCTTTCTTCACATCAACGACCTTCTCTCGTCCACAACAACTTCCATTCATAGTTTCGCCGACGATAGTACCCTTCACTCTAGTTTTCAGGTTCCTAAACCCATCACTAAACCTGACTTGGAAAACAAACGCAGAGCGATGCAGACATCTCTTTCGCAGGATCTTAATTTAATATTGGATTGGGGCGCCAAAAATCTCGTTCATTTTAATGCATATAAAACACAATCATGTTCCTTATCGAGAAAAGAGTCATCAAATACTCATCCTCTACTTATGAGCGCCAAGTTTTACAGAGCAAAGACACCTTCAATCTTGTGGGCGTCACATTTGAAAGTAACCTTAACTGGCATAAACACATTGTATTTATAGCCACGGCATCGGCAGCCTAAAAAAAGCTTGGATTTCTCTTTCGAGCCAAAAAGTATTTCTCCCCTTCTAATTTATACACTTTATATGTGTCCCAAATTCGACCTCCCTTGGAATATTGTTCTCATATCTGGGGCATGGCGTCCCCCACAACCCTAAGCATTCTTGATTCTATTCAAAGAAGAGCTATTTGTCTCATTAATGATCCTTCACTTACAAAAAGGCTTCCCTCTCTTGCCCATCGTCGGGCTGTGGGAGATTTATCGCTTTTTATAGGTACTTCCATGGCTTCTGCTCTGAAGAATTGTCCAGTATAGTTCCTCTACTTACGGTTCCCAACAGAGAAACTCGTGGTTCCGCGCGTATGCATCCCTACACAGTCCAACTGGACAGGCCCCGAACTTCCCATTTTGTTCGTTCTTTTATCCCTAGAGTTTGTAGATTGTGGAACCTGCTGCCCGCGGAGGTTTTTCCTTTTCCCCCAAATCTTCAACTATTTAAGTCCCGTGTCAACAAACTCCCTCTTACCTTGCTTAAGATATCCACGTTAGTATTTAGGCTTTTAGCCTTCTTGGTATGTCCAAAGATA